>JBBHKE010002834.1:0-14860 GCA_037447655.1 Zygnema cylindricum
TCTTGTTATCGCTAATAGTTTGTGTAATTTAGGTAACAATTCTTGTTATCGCTAATAGTTTGTGTAATTTAGGTAACAATTCACGTTAGCGCAAACTGTTTGTGTAATATAGGTAACAATTCTTGTTATCGCTAAGAGTTTGTGTAATTTAGGTAACAATTCATATAATCGCTTACTATTTGTGTAATTTAGGTAACAATTCTTCTTATCGCTAATTCTTTGTGTAATTTAGATAAAAATTATTGTTGTCGCTACTAGTTTGTGTAATTTAGGTAACAATTCTTGTTATCGCTATCAGTTTGTGTTAATAAGGTAACAATTTATGTTATCGCTAACAGTTTGTGTAATTTAGGTAACAATTCTTGTTATCGCTAATTGTTTGTATTATTTAGGTAACCCTTTTTGTTATCGCTAATAGTTTTTGTAATTTAGGTAGCAATTTTGTTATCGCTAACTGTTTGTGTAATTTAGGTAACAATTATTGTTATCGCTAACAGTTTGTGTAATTTAGGTAATAATTCTTGTTATCGCTAACTGTTTCTGTAATTTAGGTAACAATTCTTGTTATCACTAATAGTTTATGCAATTAAGGTAACAATTTTGTTATTGCTAACAATTTTTGTAATTTAGGTGACAATTCTTGTTATCGCTAACTGTTTTTGTAATTTAGGTAACAATTCTTGTTATAGCTAATTGTTTGTGTAATTTAGGTAACAATTCCTGTTATCGCTAATAGTTTGTGTAATTTAGGATACATTTCTTGTTATCGCTAATAATTTGTGTAATTTAGGTAACTATTCTTGTTATCGCTAATAGTTTGGGTAATTTAGGTGACAATTCTTGCTATCGCTAATTGTTTGTGTAATTTAAGTAACAATTTTTGTTATCGCTAACAGTTTGTGTAATTTAGGTAACAATTCCTGTTATCGCTAATTGTTTGTGTAATTTAGGTAAAAATTCCTATTATGTTAATAGTTTGTGTAATTTAGGTAACAATTTTTATTATCGCTAATAGTTTGTGTAATTTAGGTAACAATTCATGTTATCGCTAATAGTTTGTGTAATTTAGGTAACAATTCATGTTAGCGCAAACTGTTTGTGTAATATAGGTAACAATTCTTGTTATCGCTAACAGTTTGTGTAATTTAGGTAACAATTCCTGTTATCACTAACTGTTTGTGTAATTTAAGTAACAATTCTTGTTATCGCTAATTCTTTTTGTAATTTAAATAACATTTCCTGTTATCGCTAATAGTTTGTGTAATTTAAGTAACAATTCTTTTTATCACTAACAGTTTGTGTTAATTAGGTAACAATTCCTGTTATCGCTAACAGTTTGTGTAATTTAGGTAACAATTCTTGTTATCGCTAATTGTTTGTATTATTTAGGTAACACTTTTTGTTATCGCTAATAGTTTTTGTAATTTAGGTAACAATTCCTGTTATCGCTAACTATTTGTGTAATTTAGGTAATAATTCTTGTTATCGCTAACAGTTTGTGTAATTTAGGTAACAATTCCTGTTATCGCAAATAGTTTGTGTAATTTAGGTAACAATTCTTGTTATCCCTAATAGTTTGTGTAATTTAGATAACAATTCTTGTTATCGCTATCAGTTTGTGTAATTTAGGTAACAATTCTTGTTATCGCTATCAGTTTGTGTTAATAAGGTAACAATTTCTGTTATCGCTAACAGTTTGTGTAATTTAGGTAACAATTGTTGTTATCCCTAACTATTTGTGTAATTAAGGTAACAATTCTTGTTATCTTTAACAGTTTGCGTAATTTAGGTAACAATTCGTGTTATCGCTAATTATTTGTGTAATTTAGGTAATAATTCCTGTTATCGCTAATAGTTTGTGTAATTTAGGTAACTATTCTTGTTATCGCTAACAGTTTATGTAATTTAGGTAACAATTCCTGGTATCCCTAACTGTTTGTGTAATTTAGGTAACAATTCTTGTTATCGCTAATTGTTTGTGTAATTAAGGTAACAATTTGTGTTATCGCTAATAGTTTGTGTAATTTAGGTAACAATTCTTGTTATCCCTAATAGTTTGTGTAATTTAGATTACAATTTTTGTTATCGCTAACAGTTTGTGTAATTTAGATAACAATTCTTGTTATCGCTAACTGTTTAGGTAATTTAGGTAACAATTCCTGTTATCGCTTATAGTTTATGTAATTAAGGTAACAACTCTTGTTATTGCTAATTGTTTGTGTAATTTAGGTAACAATTCTTGTTATCGCTAACTGTTTGTGTAATTTAGGTAATAATTCTTGTTATCATTGACAGTTTGTGTAATTTAGGTCATTATTCTTGTTATCACTAACTGTTTTTGTAATTTAGGTAACAATTCTTGTTATAGCTAATTGTTTGTGTAATTTAGGTAACAATTCCTGTTATCGCTTATAGTTTGTGTAATTTAGGATAGATTTCTTGTTATCGCTAATAATTTGTGTAATTTAGGTAACTATTCCTGTTATCGCTAATAGTTTGGGTAATTTAGATAACAATTCTTGCTATAGCTAACTGTTTGTGTAATTTAGATAACTATTCCTGTTATCGCTAACTGTGGGTGTAATTTAGGTAACAGTTTTTGTTATCACTAAATGTTTGTGTAATTTTGGTAACAATTAAGGTTATTGTTAAAAGTTTGTGTAATCTAGGTAACAATTTCTGTTATTGCTAATATTTTGTGTAATTTAGGTAACAATTTTTGTTATCGCTAATAGTTCGTGTAATTTAGGTAACAATTCATGTTATCGCTAATAGTTTATGTAATTTAGGTAACAATTCATGTTAGCGCAAACTATTTGTGTAATATAGGTAACAATTCTTGTTATCGCTAACAGTTTGTGTAATTTAGGTAACAATTCCGGTTATCGCTAACTGTTTGTGTAATATCGGTAACAATTTTTGTTATCGCTAATTGTTTGTATTATTTAGGTAACACTTTTTGTTATCGCTAATAGTTTTTGTAATTTAGGTAACAATTCTTGTTATCGCTAACTGTTTGTGTAATTTAGGTAATAATTCTTGTTATCGCTAACATTTTGTGTAATTTAGGAAAACAATTCCTGTTACCGCTAACTGTTTGTGTAATTTAGGTTAAAATTTTTGTAATCGCTAACTATTTGTGTAAATTAGGTAAGAATTCCTGTTATCGCTAAAAGTTTGTGTATTTTAGGTAACAATTCCAGTTATCGCTAATTGTTTCTGTAATTTAGGTTAAAATTCTTTTTATCGCTAATAGTTTTTGTAATTTAGGTAACAATTCTTGTTATCGCTAATTGTTTGTGTAATTTAGGTAACAATTCCTGTTATCGCTAATAGTTTGTGTAATTAAGGTAACAATTCTTGTTATCGCTAATAGTTTGTGTAATTTAGATAACAATTCACGTTAGCGCAAACTGTTTGTGTAATATAGATAACAATTCTTATTATCGCTAACGGTTTGTGTAATTTAGGTAACAATTCTTGTTTTTCGCGAACTGTTTGTGTAATTTAGGTAACAATTGTTGTTATCCCTAACAGTTTGTGTAATTTAGGTCATAATTCGTGTTATCGCTAACTTTTTTTGTAATTTAGGTAACAATTCTTGTTATAGCTAATTGTTTGTGTAATTTAGGTAACAATTCCTGTTATCGCTAATAGTTTGTGTAATTTAGGATACATTTCTTGTTATCACTAAAAATATGTGTAATTTAGGTAACAATTCTTGTTATCGCTAATAGTTTGGGTAATTTAAAAACAATTCTTGCTATCGCTAATTGTTTGTGTAATTTAAGTAACAATTTTTGTTATGGCTAACAGTTTGTGTAATTTAGGTAACAATTTTTGTTATCGCTAAATGTTTGTGTAATTTTGGTAACAATTAATGTTATTGTTAACAGTTTGTGTAATCTAGGTAACAATTCCTGTTATGTTAATAGTTTGTGTAATTTAGGTAACAATTTTTGTTATCGCTAATCGTTTGTGTAATTAAGGTAACAATTCATGTTATCACTAATAGTTTGTGTAATTTAGGTAACAATTCATGTTAGCGCAAACTGTTTGTGTAATATAGGTAACAATTCTTGTTATCGCTAACAGTTTGTGTAATTTTGGTAACAATTCCTGTTATCACTAACTGTTTCTGTAATTTAGGTAACAATTCTTGTTATCGCTAATTCTTTGTGTAATTTAGATAACAATTCCTGTTATCGCTAATAGTTTGTGTAATTTAGGTAACAATTCTTTTTATCGCTAACAGTTTGTGTTAATTAGGTAACAATTCCTATTATCGCTAACAGTTTGTGTAATTTAGGTAACAATTCTTGTTATCGCTAACTATTTGTGTAATTAAGGTAACAATTTTTGTTATCCCTAACAGTTTGTGTAGTTTAGGTAACAATTCCTGTTATCGCTAACTATTTGTGTAATTTAGGTAACAATTCCTGTTATCGCTTATTGTTTGTGTAATTTAGGTAACAATTCTTGTTATCGCTTACTGTTTGTGTAATTTAGGTAACAATTCTTGTTATCGCTAATTGTTTGTATTATTTAGGTAACACTTTGTTATCGCTAATAGTTTTTGTAATTTAGGTAACAATTCCTGTTATCGCTAACTGTTTGTGTAATTTAGGTCATAATTCTTGTTATCGCTAACAGTTTGTGTAATTTAGGAAAACATTTCCTGTTACCGCAAACTGTTTGTGTAATTTAGATTAAAATTCTTGTTATCGCTAACTGTTTGTGTAAATTAGGTAAGAATTCTTGTTATCGCTAAAAGTTTGTGTATTTTAGGTAACAATTCCAGTTATCGCTAACTGTTTCTGTAATTTAGGTTAAAATTCTTGTTATCGCTAACAGTTTGTGTAATTTAGGTAACTATTCCTGTTATCGCTAATAGTTTATGTAATTTAGGTAACAATTCTTGTTATCGCTAATTGTTTGTGTAATTTAGGTAAAAATTTCGATGTCGCTAATAGTTTGTGTAATTAAGGTAACAATTCTTGTTATCGCTAATAGTTTCTGTAATTTAGGTAATAATTCAAATTAGCGCAAACTGTTTTTGTAAATAAGGTAACAATTTTTATTATCGCTAACAGTTTGTGTAATTTAGGTAACAATTCCTGTTATCGCTAACTGTTTGTGTAATTTAGGTAACAATTCTCTTTATCGCTAATTCTTTGTTTAATTTAGATAACAATTCCTGTTATCGCTAACAATTTGTGTAATTTAGGTAACAATTCTTGTTATCGTAATTGTTGTGTAATTTAGGTAAAAATTCTTGTTATTGCTAATAGTTTGTGTAATTTTGGTAACAATTCTTGTTATCACTAACAGTTTGTGTAATTTAGGTAACAATTCTTGTTATCGTTAACTATTTGTGTAATTAAGGTAACAATTTTTGTTATCCCTAACAGTTTGTGTAGTTTAGGTAACAATTGCTGTTATCGCTAACTATTTGTGTAATTTAGGTAACAATTCCTGTTATCGGTAATAGTTTGTGTAATTTAGGTAACAATTCTTGTTATCGCTAATTGTCAGTGTAATTTAGGTTACAATTCTTATTATCGCTAACTGTTTGTGTAATTTA
This sequence comes from Zygnema cylindricum, assembly GCA_037447655.1. NCBI lineage: Eukaryota > Viridiplantae > Streptophyta > Zygnematophyceae > Zygnematales > Zygnemataceae > Zygnema > Zygnema cylindricum. Next base: position 5,585 of record JBBHKE010002834.1, read on the forward strand.
GGTAACAATTCTTGTTATCCCTAACAGTTTGTGTAATTAAGGTCATAATTGTAGAAACTAATGGTTTTATTAGTATTTTCTAGGTTTGAAAAGAAATATAGAAGTCGAGGCAGTCTATCTTTAACTTCTCTCTCCAACTCTCAAACTTGTCGCAGTCACTGAGAAATTGGAGAGGAAGCTAGAGCCATGGCTACCTTGGCTATCCTGAGGTTTAATTTAGGTAACAATTCTTGTTATCGCTAATAGTTTGGGTAATTTAGGAAATAATTCTTGCTATCGCTAATTGTTTGTGTAATTTAAATAACAATTTTTGTTATGGCTAACAGTTTGTGTAATTTAGGTAACAATTTTTGTTATCGCTAATAGTTTGTGTAATTGAGGTAACAATTCATGTTATCACTAATAGTTTGTGTAATTTAGGTAACAATTCATGTTAGTGCAAACTGTTTGTGTAATATAGGTAACAATTCTTGTTATCGCTAACAGTTTGTGTAATTTAGGTAACAATTCTTGTTATCACTAACTGTTTCTGTAATTTAAGTAACAATTCTTGTTATCGCTAGTTTTTTGTGTAATTTAGATATCAATTCATGTTATCGCTAATAGTTTGTGTAATTTAGGTAACAATTCTTTTTATCGCTAACAGTTTGTGTTATTTAGGTAACACTTTTTGTTATCGCTAATAGTATTTGTAATTTAGGTAACAATTCCTGTTATCGCTAATAATTTGTGTAATTTAGGTAACAATTGTTGTTATCGCTAACAGTTTGTGTAATTTAGGTAACAATTCACGTTAGCGCAAACTGTTTGTTTAATATAGGTAACAATTCTTGTTATCGCTAATAGTTTGTGTAATTTAGGTAACAATTCCTGTTATCGCTAACTGTTTGTGTAATTTAGGTTACAATTCTTGTTATCGCTAACAGTTTGTGTAATTTAGGTAACTATTTTGGTTATCGCTAATAGTTTATGTAATTTAGGTAACAATTCTTGTTATCGCTAATTGTTTGTGTAATTTAGGTAACAATTCACGTTAGCGCAAACTGTTTGTGTAATATAGGTAACAATTCTTGTTATCGCTAACAGTTTGTGTAATTTAGGTAACAATTCCTGTTATCGCTAACTGTTTGTGTAATTTAGGTAACAATTCTTGTTATCGCTAATTCTTTGTGTAATTTAGATAACAATTCATGTTATCGCTAATAGTTTGTGTAATTTAGGTAACAATTGTTGTTATCGCTAACAATTTGTGTTAATAAGGTATCAATTCTTGTTATCACTAACAGTTTGTGTAATTTAGGTAACAATTCTTGTTATCGCTAATTGTTTGTATTATATAGATAACCTTTTTTGTTATCGCTAATAGTTTTTGTAATTTAGGTAGCAATTCTGTTATCGCTAACTTTTTGTGTAATTTAGGTAACAATTCTTGTTATCGCTAACAGTTTGTGTAATTTAGGTAACAATTCTTGTTATCGCTAATTGTTTTTGTAATTTAGGTAAAAATTCTTGTTATCGCTAACAGTTTGTGTAATTTAGGTAACAATTCATGTTAGCGCAAACTGTTTGTGTAATATAGGTAACAATTCTTGTTATCACTAACTGTTTTTGTAATTTAGGTTACAATTCTTGTTATCGCTAACTGTTTGTGTAATTTAGGTAACAATTCTTGTTATCGCTAACAATTTGTGTTAATTAGGTAACAATTACTGTTATCGCTAACAGTTTGTGTAATTTAGGGTACAATTCTTGTTATCGCTAACCGTTTGTGTAATTTAGGTAACAATTTTTGTTATCGCTAACAGTTTGTGTAATTACGGTAACAATTCTTGTTATCTCTAACTGTTTGTGTAATTTTGGTAACAATTCATGTTATTGTTAACAGTTTGTGTAATTTAGGTAAAAATTCCAGTTATCACTAATAGTTTGTGTAATTTAGGTAACAATTCTTGTTATCGCTAATAGTTTGTGTAATTTAGGTAACAATTCATGATAATCGCTAATAGTTTGTGTAATTTAGGTAACAACTCTTGTTATCGCTAACAATTTGTGTTAATTAAGGAACAAATTCTGTTATCGCTAACAGTTTGTGTAATTTAGGTAACAATTCTTGTTATCGCTAACCGTTTGTGTAATTTAGGTAACAATTTTTGTTATCGCTAACAGTTTGTGTAATTACGGTAACAATTCTTGTTATCGCTAACTTTTTGTGTAATTTTGGTAAGAATTCATGTTATTGTTAACAGTTTGTGTTATTTAGGTAAATATTCCAGTTATCGCTAATAGTTTGTGTAATCTAGGTAACAATTCTTGTTTTCGCTCATAGTTTGTGTAATTTAGGTAACAATTCATGTTATCGCTAATTTTTTGTGTAATTTAGATGATAATTCTTGTTATTGCTAATTTTTTGTGTAATTTAGATGATAATTCCTGGTATCGCTAATAGTTTGTGTAATTTAGGTGAAAATTCTTGTTATCGCTAAAAGTTTCTGTTAATTAGGAAACAAATCCTGTTATCGCTAACAGTTTGTGTAATTTAGGTAACAATTCATGTTAGCGCAAACTGTTTGTGTAATATAGGTAACAATTCTTGTTATCACTAACAGTTTGTGTAATTTAGGTAACAATTTATGTTATCTCTAATTGTTTATGTAATTTAGGTAACAATTCTTGTTATGGCTAATTCTTTCTGTAATTTAGATAACGATTCCTGTTATCGCTAATAGTTTGTGTAAATTAGGTAAGAATTCTTGTTATCTCTAAAAGTTTGTGTAATTTAGGTAACAATTCCAGTTATCGCTAACAGTTTCTATAATTTAGGTTACAATTCTTGTTATCGCTAACAATTTGTGTAATTTAGGTAACAATTCTTGTTATCGCTAACTTTTTTGTAATTTAGATAACGATTCCTGTTATCGCTAATAGTTTGTGTAGTTTAGGTATCAATTCTTGTTATCGCTAATTGTTTGTGTAATTTAGGTAACTATTCCAATTATCTCTAATAGTTTGTGTAATTTAGGTAACAATTCTTGTTATCACTAATTGTTTGTGTAATTTAGGTAACAATTCCTGTTATCGCTAAAAGTTTGTGTAATTTAGGTAACAATTCTTGTTATCGCTAATAGTTTGTGTAATTTAGGTAACAATTCATGTTAGTGCAAACTATTTGTGTAATATAGGTAACAATTCTTGTTATCACTAAGAGTTTGTGTAATTTATGTAAAAATTCCTGTTATCTCTAACTGTTTGTATTATTTAGGTAACCCTTTTTGTTATCGCTAATAGTTTTTGTAATTTAGGTAACAATTCTTGTTTTCGCTAACAATTTGTGTACAGTACGACTTTCAAATCTACCGATCCTACATTGAAATTCTATGGGCTCCATTGCCACACAGAATTCGCAGGTCCAAAGGAAGCTAATCTAGATAGTGCCGACTCCAAGTTAATATAAACCCAAATGATTGACCCCTTGACAATCAGAACCCCATTAAGCTTCACCCCTGTGAAATAAGACTTTCTGTGTGTTGAGTTTCACTACAGAATGCAAAGTTAGAATATGAGTTTATGATAACATTCCCCACTTTGACTTTCCCTTAGAAATGCAGCCACCCAGGCAGGCAAAAACTCTGACCGACTACACCCCTGTGTAGCGTGGACTCCCATGAGTCCGCAGCAACAACAATCACTGAATTTGGTCAACTGAATTGATAGTTATGGTTGGCCAAAGTTTGCCATTTATACAAGGTGCTCTCTGGGAGAGGCATCTACCTACCAGAAATATTCTAAGTTCTAGTCCCTCTCTAAACCCCTTCTATTGAAGTACGGCGCCAATCACAGGACTGTGCCGTACATAAAAGTACAGGCGCCGGAGTACTTTCTGTACGGAAATTGTACGACAAGACGATACGAGTAACAAATGTCACACCCAAACTTGTTATCTTGCGCTCCGGAGATTCCGCAATCCTCCAGCGCATTTCCACGTGTCATCCGGAGTGGCGGCGTCAAAAAACGCCAAGGCGGCCATTCCAGAATCTCGGCTAGCACCACGGCCGTCGATTAAATCTGGTATCCATTCTTACCCGTCGAAAATAAGTGCGCGGTATTTGTTTCGCCGTCGAAACAAATGCGCGGTATCAGTTTCGCGTAAACCATACTTCACTAAACTGTTTCTATGTACTAAGGATCTTTTTGCGCCGTTAAATGAATTCGTCTACGTGTACATATTTATATAATTATCAAACCCTATATGTCCTAGCACTAGTCCTAGACTAAACGGACAAAGCTAACGGCTACATTGACGGACGGCAGGTACCAGTATCAATTCCTAGGTCCGTCAATACTTTTAGTAAACCCATCTATTTTCTGCTAACTATCTGCTACAAAGCTTTAGGCAGCCATGGCCCTATCACCCTACCCAGCCTTCAGTGACTACAACAAGTGTGGGGGCTTGGTAAAAGGAGTTAGAGGTAGACCGCCTCTACATTTTTCCTATTATAATACAGACCTAGAAAATACTCAAATATCAACATACATAAGTAGTGGTCACTACCCTCCCATCCCCATATTCAATCTCTACTCTAAGGATCTTTCTCAGCTTAGTAAACAGATGCTTATCTTTGCACATGTGCATAGATGCACCTGAATCCACAATCCAACCTCCTTCACCTTTCAGTCCACCGAAAGCACATTTCTGCTTTCGTGGAATTTTGACTTCTGTTTTTGCCTCCAACTCCTCATCCAAAAGAAGTTCGTCGTCCTCCTCATTAGATTCCTCCTCGAGTACCTGTGTGACAAGTGCCTTTTTCTTCCCTCGTGTTTGACCCCCGGTCTGCCCCTCCTTTATCCAAAGCTTGATGAGTTTGGTGCATTATGCCATGTAATGCCCGGGTTTCTTACAAAAGTGACAAAGCCCCTTTGGTCCCCTCGTTCCACATTCATCAGATTGATTTTTCAGGTCTTCCCCTCCATGACTTCCAAGGGGTTTTCGTGAATCTTTGTTTCTCTAACTTGCTCCAGCCGCCAAGGCTTGTCTGTTCTTAACTCCCCTTCGGATTTGGATTGTATTCTCTCGGACGAGAATCATACCAACTACTGAATTCCATACCCACTTGGATTCGGGTAGATCCTGTACCCGGTTTACAATGTTCTCATACTCATCGGGTAGTTTCATGAGCAAACAATGTACCTTTGCCTTCTCGGTTTCTACTTTTCTAGCACACTCTAACTCCATGAAAAGTATAGCCAGCTCATTGTAGAAATCGAGCATCTTCTCTCCTTTGTGAAAGTATCAATTGATCCTTTGGTCTGCTAGCTTCTGTTCCTGAATAGTACCGCTACGGTACATCTCTATAAGCGCATCCCACAGATTGGATGCCCTTTCCACCTGTAAATGAGGACCAGCGAGTCCTTGTGTGAGATGACGGAGGATAAAATGCTTGGCTGCCATGTTGTTGTAGTCCTAGGTATCGATATCATTCTCCTCATTCCTCGGAATAGGAGACATGAAAGCGGATCCGGTTGCTATAGGTGTGGATTTCTCTTTTTCTTTCCCTTTTTCCAACACGATGCTTTCTCCGTCTTTTGATTCCTCTGATGACGGTGGATCTGGTTTCCTACCAAATCTGCTTCCTCCAAACCTTGGAGGAATAGCAGGACCGGATGGGCGCTTCACTCGCCCACTCACTATTCCCCAAAATCTTTTCATAGGGCTCCCATCATCATACTCTCCCAGTAGATGAACCCAGTCCCATTGAATATGGGTACCCTAGAGGGTGGGCCCATAACGTGCAACTCTAAACCTCCATAGGTACTCAGAGTAGGCAGCTTGCTAGAAGCCTCTAAGATAACCTCAGTTCTTTAAGCTTTGTCTGAATATTGCTGACACCCTGACAGAATACAGACTGACCAGACTGCACCCCTTGGAAGGGCTGACTCCCCTGAGTCTGCCACAAAAAGAATCCTTGAATTTGCTCTCTTGAGCAGTTAATTATCAATGGTCAAAGATGACCCTTTTATACAAAAGCTCTCTGAGAGAGAGGCGGCTACCTCTAATTTACTAAGTCCTAAACCCCTCTCTAAACCCTCTCCTACTGATGTACGGAACTAATCAATTGAGTGTACAGTACAGAAAGGTACTTGGTCCGAAGTACTTTCTGTACGGCCATTGTACGATATGGCCAGAAAGAAGATGCCTGCCATATCCGGGTTCGCCATAATATGTCCCGGAGATGCCGTTATCCAATGTCATGCTGCCACGTGTCACCCGTTGTGGTTGTGACCGAAAACCACCAAATCGACCATTCCGCGATGCCGGCTTCTTTCTCCGTCGTTAGATTAATGTCGGCCTTAATTTATAGCCGTTAAAAATACAAGTAGTTTATTTTCGGTGTAATTCTATTTTTTAACTGTGTCTGTGTGATTGTGGTCCGTTTGTCAGTAAATCAAACTTCTCTTTTTCGTCATCTTTAAGTAGATATCGTACCCTATATACTTCAGCACAGGTCTTAGACTACAGGGTAAGACTAACAGCTACTTTGACGGATGGTAGGTAACAAGATCAAATCCTGGGTCCATCAATCCTTTTGGTAAGTTTACCAAGGATATGCCTTCTGACTCTAGAAGGAGCATAGGCAGCCATGGCTCTAGCTTCCTCTCCAACGTTCAGTGACTACGACAAGTATGGGGGCTAGAGAGAGAAGCTAGAAGCAGGCTGCCTCTGCTTTTTCCTGCTCTTATTTAAATCTTTTAACTAACCTAGAAAATACCTTTTATTTCAACACATTCCTCCCTGCTACACGACATATTGGTCTGCAATCAGTGTGGTCAGTGTTGGCATTCAGCTTGTCTCCCCTCCTCTTCCAAGCCACACCCTCTACCCTCCTACAGCTGGTTCTGTGGGAACTGCGAATGGAGCGGGTAATTGTTTTTATATCTTAGTCACAGTTGACTAAGAGGGGGAGAAATTGGGATATGAGCCCGGTTACCGAGACCCTAATCCCTTTCCCCGTCCAGGGGGGGGAGAAAGGAAGGGGGAGGGGATAACTTTTGCCTTCCCCCTGCGCTCATCCCTATTCACTGTCCAAGCATATCTCCTATTTTGCATGCATATCTATGGGAGGGATGTGGGCAGCAGTGGGCATGATCATCATTTTGGGGAGCATTCGCATTCGGGGCTTATTTGTAGGACTCCAATGCCGATGACTCCAGGCTGTGGGCCTTTCAATCACGTTAATTAGGCACGCTCGACAGCTTTCAAGCTCATGTGCTTTTCAGGCATACCACTATATCACCAAGGAATTCCGGTCCCTTTTTACCCAGTACGGTCTTCAGAGTACACAGGAGTGAATGAACCAAGCAGGACAAGATCCTTGTATTTCTTAAACTGAGCGAAACGCACTTTATTTGGCGTTTAACAGAGGCCAGACGACAAAGTTCTACCGTCTCAAATATTGCAATTCCGTTACATGGGACCAGTTTCCAACAGCCCGCGTAGGGGGTACATTCTGGATTGCCACGTAACTTCCCGGATTTGCATTTAGATTATGCTAGTAGCTGTCAGTAGGAATTGAGTTCAGTCTCAGCTGACTCTTGGTCCATTAATTACGTTAAGTCAAAGTCTGGCAAATTAGTGTCATTTTCAGGACTTTATCTTATAATAGTGGACCAAATAATTACTTCCGGTCGCGGATCCCGCCGCAATCCAGAGCATAAATTTTTGCCCCGGGTGTAGTAGGGATTATTTTGTCTCATGTTAGTTCCATTACACTTGCTTGCCGCTCATTGGTTAATAGCGTAGCTTTGATTTTTGGACCTGCAATTTGACAAACTTTGATGTATAAGGCACTTGGGGTCAAAGGATACAGGTTGCTTTTCAGTACTGTATCCTGTGAAAACCCTCAGAAATTCCAACCAACCTTCTTTTGGAGAATCTTTGTGTTGTTTCGACTCTATTGCCATCTTGGTTTTGGATCTGTCTTTTGTGGAAATCACACTCCGGGCGAGTAGTTGGCACTATCTTCCTTTTGGGTGATTTTGGACTTTTTGCTGTTTGGAACAGAGAAGAGTTTGGTCGGTTCCGAGCTGCGGACACCGAAAGGTTGCAGGGGTACCATACCTTTTGACGATACTATCGGGAGAGGTTTCGCCTTTTTCTAATTGTCATCGTTGATTGCTGGGGTATGTTAAACTTGCTTTGCTACATTTCACATTTTCTATCTTTTATTCTCTTTTTTGGGGCAAAGAGATATTGTTAAATCTGGAAAGCTAATCATATTTATTTATATATATCTACACGGTAGTGCATTTGTGTCTTCGTTTGGAGTTCTCTTTGCTTTGGAGTGACCGTTCTGGAGTAAAACGAAACCCCATAGATCAGGACAGTGGGTTTTGAGGGAACACATGCGATAGACTTCCCGTAGACAAAACAATATTTGCATTCGGGGTTTATTTGTAGGACTCCAATGCCGATGACTCCGGCCTGTGGGCCCTTCCCTCACGTTAATCAGGCACTGGCGCCTGATCAGCTTTCGTCGCTGAATTACCGCCAATTAGAATTAACATGTATTTTAATAAGTGTTTTTTTTTTGTTTTACGTTCAGTTAGAATTAATAGTGATACTAAAAAGAGGTTTGTTTAACGTTTCGTCTAAGTAAACGCATCCTTATTAGACTTATGTCCCAATATTACAATGCATTAATTGTAATTAAACATCCCACGAAGCACCTTATTAAAGTTAAGGGTCCTTATTTAACGTCACACAATGTTTGTTCACATTGCGAACGACAAGGAAATTAAAACCAATCACACACTTCAATGTATGTTATGTGAAAAGAAACAATACTTTCCGTTATAGTTTCGTTGATCGTACAACACTTATTTGAACTGAACACACATATTAAAATTGTACGGTTACGTTGCATTATAACGTAACTACGCTTAACAACCAGATGCATGGAATCGAGTGTATGACGTGACAATGTACGGTTCACCCTAAGTATTCCTGGGAATTGCCAGCTTTGCATGCCTAAATACATGAAAGTAAATTCAAGTAAGTACTAAGATTATTCGCGTACTAAGCATGCGCCACTTAACTATTGTCATTTTTTTCACGTTCCTGTTGTATCCCACTTGGCATGTAACAGTGCAGTATGTGAGCTAAGGTACGTAGACCAACAATTCGCATCAATGCAATATTACGTTGCATTGGCATGTTAAAATTATACACACAAGTCAAGTTTATTCACAACATGCTAGTTGCTTTGATATTGCCTTTCATAA
>JBBHKE010002834.1:14870-154870 GCA_037447655.1 Zygnema cylindricum
TTTTGGGTGACAAAGCTACGGTCCTTTAACGTTAAAATAAGTCCTTCAGGGGTGGTTTCGTTTTCCCTGATTTTCACTTCTGTGTTTATGTGATGGTGCACCTAGTCCCTTTTGCTTTGGTGGGGACTTCCTGAATAAAATTGCAATTTCCTGGCATCGAAACAGTGGGTTTTGAGGGAACAAATGCTATAGACTTCCTGTGGAATAAGCAAAATTGGTGCACCGACCCGATTACCGGGAACCCAACCCCTTTCCTCGGCTTAATGGGGAAAGTAAGGGGGAGGGGAGATCTTTTCACCTTCCCATGCACTCATCCCTATTCCATATCCTTGTGCCTCTCCTATCTGTGCATGCATTCCTGTTGGGAGAGATGGGGTCAGCAGTGGGCATTATCATTATTATAGGAAGCATTCGCATTGGTGGGTTCTTTGCAAGACGCCAAGACCGGCCATTCCGGGCAGTGGGCCCTTCCCTTGTGTTTCTCTGGCACGCTCGACAGTCTTGCCTTCACAGGGCGAAGGTGGTCAAAGTTTTTGTCTGCCAGGGTTATAGTTATTCTTGCTGAAACACAAAGGGGTCAGGGTTATCATAGAGGCTTCGTGTGAGGTGCCTACTCTGAGGTTTTATAGAGGTGTCAAAGTTGCAAATTAATTGCAGAAAAGAAAGAGAGGCATGTGCCACTAACTCCTCTCTTCAGCTGCCACACTTGTCGCAATTACTGAAGGTTGAAGAGGGAGATAGAGCCATGGCTGCTTGTGCTATCCAGAGAGAGATAGGCAGATGTTTTAGTAGATTTACTAAAAGGGAACTTGAAGACCGAGGATTTGATCTTGGTACCTAGCGTCTGTTAAGCTAGCTGGTAGCGGTTAGCTTTATCCTAATAGTCTAAGATCGGTGCTAAGACATTTATGGTTTGACAAATATTTAAATTGTGACGCGTAAACAAATACATTTAAATGAAAATATAGACGTCGCACAAGGATACAGTTTTGTAAAGTACGGAGTACAGTACGAATACGCAACGGATACTGCACATTTTGTTTCGAGAGCGAAACAAATATTGCGCAACAATTTATGACGGCTATGATTAAAATATAGTTTTGATCGGACGACAGCGAAAGACGTGGAGATCGCAAAAAACGTTTTTGGCGGTTTTCGGTCACCCCCTAATCAATTCACACGTGGAATGACAAAATTGGATTACGGCATCTCCGGGGATTACAAGAACGAATCCAGATATGAGATGTGTCAACTAGTTGGTCTTGTCATACAATGACCGTATAGAAAGTACACCGACACTTGTACCTTCCTGTATGATACAATATTTTGATTGGTGTCGTACTTCAGTAGATAGAGTTTTAGAGAGAGATAGGACTTAGGAAAGTTTGGTAGATAGGACCCTCTCTCCGAGAGAGCTTCTGTACAAAAGGTAAACTTTGACCCACCATAATTTACTACTCGGGGGAGAAAATTCAGAGATTCTTTTTGTTATCGAATCAAGAGAGTCTTGCCTTCACAAGGTTGAACGTGGTCATTATTTTTGTCTACCATGGTGGCAGTTATTCTTGTTTAAACACAAAGGGGTCAGGGTTATCCTAGAGGCTTTGTGTGAGCTGCCTACTCTCAGGACATTTGGAGGTCTCAGAGTTGCAAAGCAGAGTTGAGAAAATGTTGTGGAAGTAGAGTTGAGAAGTTGTTGAAGTTACAATGTCAGAGCAGCGTAGCTGCGATGTCAGACTAGCGCAGCATAGCAGTATAGCAACGTAGTATAACAACAAAGCAATGTAACGTAGCAGCATAGCAACCTAGCAAAATGTAGATTGAACTGTATAGTTGTATAACCTAGTGTGGATAGGGTGCAGTTAATAAAGAGTGTCCACGTGTATATAGTTGACAAGCTATAGTACCGGATTGACTAACAAGTAACTAGTATAAATAGTGAGTAGACTTAGTGAAGAGACACTCTTTTGCGAGAAGACTTCTTCCAGCAAGCAATCAATTTTGTAATCCCTTTCTGGGAGAAATATAAACTTTCAATCTTTTCATTGTGTATGCTGTGTACGCTCTGGACTCTTGCTGTTGCTACGAGTGAACTCCTAATTATATTTCGTTGTGCACTACCGGTGTGTGTGTGGACTAATCTCACCCCTTTTACATTAATATCAGAGCAATTCTCGTGACCCGACAGCATGGAAGGCCATGGCGTGTCCACAGCTGAAATGTTAGAGTGAGAACTTCGGGAATTGGAGATCGTCAGATTGCAAAACACTCACCTGAGCGACACCGTCGTAACTTTAGAATCTCGTCTTGGTGATCGTACACATGGATGCGGCGAGAAATATTTGAAAAGACCTAAGTTAAGACTTCCCGATGAATTTGACCCTGCCAAGCATAAGAATCTCGACGCGTGGTTGTTTTCGGTAGCGAATTATGTGGAGAACTTCCCCGGCCTGTTAGAGCGTGAAAACGTTTATTACGCGGGAGGGTTACTTAAAGAAGCCGCATAGACATGGTGGAGAGAAATGGTGGAAAGCGACGAAGTACCCACCGTTTGGACTATGTTCCTCAATTCCCTTCCTTCCTCCTAGCAACCCGTGAACACAGCTAAGGCCGCGAGGGATAGGATTTCGGTGTTGAAACAACGCACTTTTGTTTTGGAGTACACGCAACGATTTTTCGTGTTGAAAAGAGGTAATTAATAGTTCACTTCTCTATTTTAGTTTTACTTTAAAGAAAGAGAGTAAGGATCAAAGGCACGCCATGGCTGCCGCAATATTTAGAAAGTGGCAAATTTTGAAGTAGAGAATATTTTACTAAAATATTGATTAAGTCCAGATTTGAACCTGGGTCTGTGGACTTCTATATAGTCGTACGTCTTAACCACTAAGGCGTTATCGAAAAGATACACGTGACGGGTTTCAAAGATATATAAACATTAACGTAACAGCTAATTAACAGCAAACTAACCAAAAGGAGCAATTCATGCATGTACGCGAATCTGAACCGTGTAAAATATGTTTTGATCGGACGGCCTGCATTATAGCCGCCACGCGAAGTGAGCTTTTGGCGAAATACGGAGACAGCGTTACGCGGTGCCACGTGGCGCCACATTATTTGATAACGGAGAAGATGGGAGGAGGAACCATGGCTTCCGATTTGACAGGTGTCACCTTGTAGACCTTGTCGTACAATGGTCGTACAATAAGTACATCTCCCATTGTACCTTCTTGTACTATAAGTGTTCTTATTGGACTAGGGTTTAGTAGTAGGTAGTCGTGAGTAGGCAGACCAAGACTTAGTAATATTTAGGTACCTCTCTCTAAGAGAGCTTGTAACTATAAAGGTCATCTTTGACCAGCCATAAGTTACTGCTCAGGGGAGCAAATTCAGTGATTCGTTTTGCGTTTGACTCAGGGGATTGTTGTCCTCACAAGGGTGAGAGTGGTCATAATATTTGTGTGCTTGGGCGGCGCTTATTCAGCGGGAAAGTAGAAGGGGCAAATATTATCCTACAGGCTTTATATAGGCTGCTCATTCTTTGGTCAATGGAGACCACATAATTGCACTTCGAATGCAAGGTTCAAATCCCAACGATGACGGAGGATGCAGCTATTGATTGATATGTTAAGGGACTCAAGGCGTCTATTGGGAGGGATGTGGAACAGTGGCATGCACGCAAAACAACAACTCCTAATCTCTCGGCAATTTTACAGCTCGCGGAACAGACCGACTCTCTAGACTTCACTCCCTGTAGATCCTATCACTTTAGATGAAGTAGCAGCGGAGGAGGTCGAAGTGCCGATGGACCGACCCCTATAGAGTTAGGAGCTATCAAAGAGGAGGCAAACGTGGTTAATGCACTCAAGAAGAAAAAAAAGACCGCCAAAAAAAAAACCAAGGACCTTTCCCACGAGGAGCTCCAACGTAGGAGGTTGAATAGACTATGCTTTCATTGCGGTTCTTTAGGCCATATGGCCAGAGAATGCCCCAAAAAAAAAGGCCCTAGGAGGGGCAAGCATAATGTCATGAGACTCGATGGAGAATGTTGAGATCCTTTCGCTTTTTTCGGGTAAAATCGAGGTCAGCGCAACCAGTTTCGTGGTGGATTCGGGCGCGTCCGGGAACTTTATCAATGAAAAGACGGTGAAGAAGTTGAAACTCCCTCTCATCATTATTCCAAACCATCAATTAGTTCAATTGGCCGATGGCATTTTGATTATGATTACCCATCGCACGCCTCCATTACGAGTTGGAATGGGGAATTTTCATTAGTATGACACTCTTCACGTCTTACCCCACGGAGATCATGAGGTAATCTTGGGAAATCCATGGCTCCAAAAGTGGAATCCGAAGATTGATTGGAGGAATAATAATACGAAAGTGGGTAAAGGCGAAAGAGAGTTCGAGGTGAAGGTGGGAGTGGCTGGTAAAGACCAGGAAGAGGGACGCCTGCTTTTGGCTTTACAACTTAAAAGGGCGCTCAAGAAAGGGGAAAAAATTATTATGGCGGTCGTACAACCCGTGGAGGAAGTCAAGGAGGGAATTCTGGAGGAGTGGGCAAAAGAAGATCCGCACTTCGGCTCCATATGAAGGAACACCGCATGAAAGGCTTCCGTTAAGGCCCCAGAAGTCATGACAAAGCTTTTCGAGGAGTATGCTAATGTTTTTCCCCCAAACTCACGAAAAGTTTACCTCCAAAACGCGACGTAGACCACAAGATCGAGCTTGTTTCAGGAGCAGTACCCCAGGCCAACAGGATGTATAAAATGACTTACAGCGAGTTGGACGAACTCAAGAGCCAGCTTTCAGAGTTAGTCGAGGCCGGAGCAATTCAGCCGAGCAAGTCGCCAAACGGAGCCCCCGTCCTCTTCGTGACCAAGAAAGATGGAGGTCTACGTATGTGTGTGGACTACCGCGGTCTAAATAAGTTAACGGTCAAGAACGCGTACCCCCTTCTCAGGATAGACGAGTTGTTGGACCGACTTAGAGGTGCAAAGTGTTGATTTGAAGGAACCGGTGACCCAGAGGAGGAAGAAGAAGCACCAGCAGTTGCCATAATATTCAGATTACAAAAGACGAAACTCTCACAGAGACCACAAAAAGACCAACTTCACAATGAAGCCCCAAGCAAACCAGACACACACTAGGTCTGCAATTTAACACAATATAATCAGTATAACAAAGAAACCACATGCAAAATTTCACATGGTTCTGCCAAAAGATCATAATGATATTGCAATTCAAAAAGACAGAAAAACTGCTTCGCATTTTTCCATTCAGTGAATTCCTAACTCCAAAATATTCTAAGTCCTACATATACAAAGTGAACCTACAGTTGATCTAAACCGTACCACATTTACCGTGGTGTTTTTGTACACTAAACATTAATCAAACTAAACCCCGCCATCTACCTTTCAAGTATTTACATCAATCCTTAACCCTAACCGCTTATAATGTACGCAATCAAAGTTAGTCCGCTGAAATGACGGCTCGGTCAATATTTCTCTTCCAAAAATGACGATGAACTCCGTCTGCCATCCGCGTATTCATTCATCTTCGAAGATGAACCTCCACGTGTAAATCTGGTTCCTCAAGTAAATATGTACTTTGTCAACCAACTCAACCAAGCTTGATTTCCCCACAGACTGCCACGTGTACATAGAGTGTACCAAATCAGTGAACTCCCTTTGTAGTTACATACCACACCACATCCTGTCTACGTCAACCTAGTCTGTACACAAAAACCGGCTAAGTCTAGACTCTCTTTCTCAAACCCGAGATATAGAGAGGACTAAAGGTTTCCAAAACCAACACTCCCCTAAACCTGTAGACTCTCTCAGCCACTAAGTCCACATGCCTTTCTACAAAACTTCAACTTTAGGTGGAGGTAAAGGCTTAGTCATCATATCTGCTACCATCATCTCATCCGGCAAATAACTAAGTTTTAAAATTATGTACACCACTTTCTCTCTTACAAAATGCAACTTCATATCAATGTGCTTGCTTTTGAAGTGATGACTTTGGCTAGATGCAATCGTTATAGCATCCTGGTTGTCACACCACACTATTTGAGGTCCAGATTGCATAAAGTGGAGTTCTTAAAGGAGAGACTTTACCCAAAGTAACTCCTTGACAGTTGAGCCGGCTACCATATATTCAGCCTCCATTGTAGACTGAGCTGTGACTTTCTGAAGCTTTCTTCTCGAGCAACATGTTCCACTTCGGATCTTCATAATAAATCCAGTGGTGGAGCGCCCGCTTAGCATATCCCCGTAGCTCGCATCGCTCAAAGTCTGAATCTTGACCTCTTCTCCACCGAGAGCGAGTCGTAGATTTTGTGTCCCTGCAAGATACCGAAGGACCCTCTTTGCTGCCTCCCAATCCTATCTCCTCGGATTTTGTAAACTCCGGCTTAGAGCACTAACTGCAGCCGTGATGTCGGGCGTGTGCACTTCATGAAGTAGATTAGGCAGCCATCAATCTGACGATATGGAATGGCAGCTATAGAATCTGCCTCCTCTGATTCCAAGGTGTCATCAAAAATGACTCCTCCCTCGGTCTCCATGCCTTCCACCTTTTGCTTCAAATCCATGGGAGTGGCACTTCCCTTTGCCTCTGCCATGCCAAACTTCTCAAGCATATTCCAAATTGCTTCCCGTTGTGTTAGATAGATTATTCTCCTATCTCTATCCATTTCTACATGAATCCCGAGAATATACTTTGCCTCTCCTAAATCTTTTATCTCAAATCTCGAATTCAAGGCTGCCTTTATTTTCTTTATCTCATTTAATGACTTTGTCAGTAGCAGCAAATCATCTACATACACAGAAATGTAAATAATCCCATCTTCCCCTTCCATAACATAGACTGAGTGATCTGAACTAATCCTCACAAAACCGAAACCAGTTAGAAACTCATCTAGTTTCAGATTTCGATGACGTGGAGCTTGCTTCAGACCGTACAAAGATTTCAATAGTTTACAGACCAAATTTTCTTTTCCGGTCTCTGCATACATTTCAGGCTGCCTCATATAAATCACGTCCTCTAAATCTCCATGTAAAAAAGCTGTCTTAACATCCATTTGATGGAGTTCCATATCCTCAATGGCTGCTAAAGACAAAAGAATTCTAATAGTTGGAAACCAGGCAACCGCAGAGAAAGTCTCCTCATAGTCAATTCCCTCTTTCAGACTATACCCCATTGCAACAAGCCTACCTTTATATCTTTCAATAGAATTATATGGATTTAGCTTAACTTTAAAAACCCACTTACAACCGATGGCCTTTCGATCCAGTGGAAGGTCCACAAGCTCCCAAGTTTGAGCCTCCATTATCTGATGTTCTGAGACAACAGCCGGAACCGAAGACGATGAGGATGCCGGTGTAGTCATCTCGGAACCAAACCAAGCAAGAAACTTTCACAAAAACCGGTCTGAAAAACATTAACTTCAACAGTTGATAAAACCCAAACCAGAGACACAATAGCTCTGAAAATCTACCACAATGTAGATACTATCAGGATAAACATACACACAAAATTACAAGTAATTCTGTCAATAGATCTGTGAGATATCCACAGATGAAAATGCCAAAAACAAGCTGTACAGTTTTTGACTACAAAATGTTCATACCTTCAAAGTTATCTAAGTCCTACTAATATACACCGAAGCCTATGCTGCTGAACGTACGGAGGCATACCAGCCGTACAATAAATATCTGCGGCTCGAACCGAACAAGGTACGTCATACAAAAAGATTCCTTTACTAATCAACTAACCACACAAAGACAAAAATCTACTTAACTAGATATTCACAAAGGAGTAGGATTCTATATGCCACGTCATTTGTCGTGTATGTGGCTCACACGGACCATCATTTGTCGGCGGTCTCCCTCAGCCGCGTACATATCACATTCGGCACCGTAGACAAATCTCCATGTGCCATTTTGTCCTCAAGTGTATCTATGCACAAACAATCGGATATTCTGGAGTGTCCTCTTTCTTGTATTGACTTGTGTCTCGGGAGTGTATACAAAGGTGTACTCCCTACCGATCTAGTGAAACATCAATTCTAGTGTGTAATGAAACAAACTTACAACCAAACATATGCTAAGTCGTGAAACTCTCTCTCCCTCACACTCGAGGCATAGAGAGGACTAAAGCTTTCCAAAACAACACTCCCCTAAAGCTTTAGACTCTTCTAGCCACTTAAGCCACATGCCTCTCTGCAAAACTTTAATTTAGGTGCAGGCAAGGGTTTAGTCATCATGTCAGCAACCATCTCCTTATCTTGTAAATAACTGAGTTTGAGAACTCTTCCCATAACCTTCTCTTTCACAAAGTGTAGCTTGATATCAATGTGTTTGCTCTTAAAGTGATGGCTAGGGTTAGATGCAATAACAATGGCAGCCTGATTGTCACACCACACTACTTGAGGTCCAGATTGCATAAACAAAAGCTCTTGAAGGAGAGACTTTACCCAAAGTAACTCTTTGATGGCTGCGCTAGCCGCCATGTACTCAGCCTCCATAGTAGACTGAGCTGTCACCTTCTGAAGTTTGCTGCTCCAGCAACATGTCCCACTTCCAATCTTCAGAATGTATCCACTAGTAGAGCGTCGGCTTGGCATATCTCCATAGCTCGCATCGCTCCATGTCTGTATTTTTACTTCCTCTCCATCGAGAGAGAGTCGGAGGTTTCGAGTTCCTGCAAGATATCGAAGAACTCTCTTTGCTGCCCCCCAGTCTGACTTCTTTGGATTTTGCAAACTTCGGCTTAAGGCTCCAACAGCTGCTGCAATATCCGGACGGGTACAGTTCATGAAGTAGATGAGGCTTTCGATAATCTGCCTATAAGGAATGGAGGACGTAAAATCTGCCTCCCCTGACTCCAAAGAGTCATCAATCACAACCCCACCATGTGACTCTTTCCCTTCTATTTTCTGTTCGAACTCCATGGGAGTAGCACTTCTCTTTGCCTCTGACATGCCGAACCTTTCAAGCATGTTTCCAATGGCTTCTTTCTGTGTCAAATAAATTAGTCTTTGTTTTCTATCCCTTTCTACCTGAATTCCCAAAATATACTTAGCCTCCCCTAAATCTTTCATTTCGAACCGGGAATTTAGAGCTGTTTTTATTTTGTTAATTTCATTAATGGATTTGCTTAGCAACAACAAATCATCAACATAAACAGCAATATATATCACTCCATCTTCCCCTTCCATTATATAAACTGAATGATCTGAACTGATTCTAGTAAAGCCAAGATTTGTCAAAAATTCATCCAATTTTAGGTTCCACGGTCGTGGAGCCTGCTTCAAACCATAAAGGGACTTCAACAATTTACAGACCAGATTTTCTTTCCCTTTTTCTACATATCCCTCTGGTTGCTTCATATATATAACTTCATCCAAATCCCCATGGAAGAAAGCTTTCTTCACATCCATTTGATGCAATTCCATATCCTCTATTGCTGCTAAAGATAAGAGAATCCTAACAGTAGGAAAACGAACTACAGGTGAGAACGTCTCTTCATAATCAATGCCCTCTTTCTGGCTATACCCCTTAGCAACAAGCCTGGCCTTATATCTCTCAATGGTATTATCGGGATTCAGTTTTAACTTGAATACCCACTTACAACCAATCGCTTTTCGATCCGGTGGAAGTTCTACAAGCTCCCAAGTTTGAGCCTCCATAATTGACTTTATCTCGTCATTTGCCGCAGCAATCCACAGATCTTTTTCCGGAACAGAGAAAGCTTCTTGAATGGTAAGAGGCTCCCCTGTGATTGCAGAATAAGCATGATCCACTTGGTCACCTCTCAGCCGGCTGCTTCGTCTTCTTCCCCCCGGAAAATCTGAAGCGAGAATTGTTGGTCCCCGACGCAGTCTTGGAGGAGGAGGAGGAGGAGGTGGTCCGGTAGTAGTTGCAATAGTAGGTGGATCAGGCAGCCCCAAAACATGTGGTAGTTCAGATGTAGATGAACAAACCGGTGTTTGCTTGAAAGGAATCTGCTCAAGGATGACATATTCCTGCAATTTTTCTGCCTTTTCCGCCTCATTCATGCTAAAAACATCAACAGATTGACTTTCTTCTTTGATTTGAATATTCCTAGCAATCTGAATTGTATTTTTTTGAGGATTATACACTCTATATCCTACGGACTCATCATCATATCCCAAAAATATCCCAGGTACAGATTTTGGACTTAATTTCCAATTTGGAAGGTTATCCAACATAAAACACTTACTTCCAAATACTCTAAAGTGACTAACATTCGGCTTTCTTCCTGCCACATTTCATAAGGTGTTTTATCCTTCACAGATCTAGTTTCTATTCTATTTCTAATGTAAGAAGCACATTGAAAAGCTTCCCCCCAAAATTTCGGATCTACACCTTTATCCATCATCATAGACATAGCACATTCAGTCAAGGTCCTATTGAGTCTTTCAGCCACACCATTCTGTTCCGGAGTGTAAGGAACAGTAAACTCATGAGAAATTCCATTTTCTTTCAAGTATTCAGCAAAGGCATTTGATACATACTCTCCACCGTTGTCAGATCGCAAAGCAAGGATCGATTTTCCGTGAAGTTTCTTCGCCCAGATCCGGAAATGCTTGAAATGTGTGAAGACCTCGCTCTTCTCCTTCATAAAGTACACTCGGCTGAAACGTGAGTTGTCATCAGTGAAGATAACAAGGTATTTCCTTCCACCAAGGGAAGGAACTTTGGCCGGTCCCCATACATCCGAGTGGATAAGGCCGAGAAGATCCTTTGCTCGATAATCTGAAGTCTGTGGTAGGGCAGGCTTATGAAGCTTTCCTAGAGCACAACCATCACAAACATGGGATTCCTTTTCACCAAGCTTGACACCTTCTATCATATTAGTCTTCACCATCTTTTCAAGCCTCTCATTATGAACATGCCCAAGCCTTTTATGCCACAAAACATTTTCAGAAAGGACACTGGAGTACACAAAATCAACTTTATTAACCAGGTCCATCCGATACAACATGTTTGGGCCTCTAGTTCCCACTAAGGCTACTCTCCCATCTTTGCTTACTATCTTTTTGCCTTTGCTCTGAAGAACATCAAAACCTTTCCTTTCTGCAACTGAGGTAGAAAACAAATTTTTCTTAAATTTAGGCACATATAACACATCATGCAAAGTTCTTTTTACAGCTTAGCCATCTATCTCACAATTCAGATCTATGCTACCCTTAGCATTAGCTTCCACCGTGGCACCACAAGCATAAAAGATTTGACGAGTAGGGATAGGTGTCATATCCTTGAAATACGATTTGTTCCAACACATATGGGAAGAACTTTCGGAGTCCATAATCCACCCGAGATCTTTCTTTCCCTCCATCATCTTTGCCATAGCAAAGAACTCGGTGTCATCAGTTTTAGGAAAACTAACAACCTCTGATTTCTCCTTCTCCATCTCTTTCACCGGCTCCTCTTCCTGCGCTGAAAAAGCTGCGGTTTTGCTCGGAGGTTTTGGTGTAAATGGAGCTCCTCTCACCTTCCATCCTTTGCGATAAGAACCTGATCACACGCTTTTATATACAAAAGACAAAACTTGTACAAATGACCATTATTATAGCAATAGACACATCGTTCATATTGCTGAAAGGACTGATTTCCTTGAAATTTATTATCTCTCTGAAACTGAGTATTGTAAGCTACAGCTGGCTTTCCAGAATTAAATGCCAGTTGATTCGCTTGTTCGTCTAGCACATACTCTATAGCTGTAGCTAGATTCCACTGTGTCTTATCCAATTTTTTAAGTTCATCATAGGCACCTTTATACTCACTAGGAAGCCCCCTCACTAAAATCATTGCTTGGTGATACTCAGGAAATGAACCACCTGAACATGCATTTTCAGCAACTAGAAGTCTGAATTTATTGAAATATTCTGCCATGCTTCCGCCTGTATACTTATATTCCTAGATCTGCCCAGCAGTTATAATCTCATGTTATGCATTAGCCCTAGAATATGTCTTTTTCAAAGCATCCCAAATCTCTGATGCTTTAGAAGCCTGAATGTATGTCATATGCAGCTCCTTAGATATCGTTAATTTTATCAAATGAAAAGCCTGCTCATTCTTTTGATCATAGTTTACATCAGTTTCTACCATAGATCCATTAACAACATCAAAAAGCTTCACTTGTACAAAATACGACCTTACAAGATCTGCCCAATACAGATATTCTCTCCCATCAAAAACCGGAATTCGTGAAGGCGGGCCCGTGACCTGTTGTTCTGAGACAACAGCCGAAACCGAAGACGATGAGGATGCTGGTGTAGTCATCTCGGAACCAAACCAAGCAAGAAACTTTCACAAAAACCGGTCTGAAAAACAGCAACTTCAACAGTTGATAAAACCCAAACCAGAGGTACAATAGCTCTGAAAATCTACCACAGTGTAGATAATATCAGGATTAACATACACACAAAACTACAAATAATTCTGTTAACATATCTGTGAGATATCCACAGATGAAAATGCGAAAAACAGGCTGTACAGTTTTTGACTATAAAATGTTCATACCTTCAAAGTTATCTAAGTCCTACTAATATACACCGAAGCCTATGCTGCTGAACGTACGGAGGCATACCAGCCGTACAATAAATATCTGCGGCTCAAACCGAACAAGGTACGTCATACAAAAAGATTCCTTTACTAATCAACTAACCACACAAAGACAAAAATCTACTTAACTAGATATTCACAAAGGAGTAGGATTCTATATGCCACGTCATTTGTCGTGTATGTGGCTCACACGGACCAGCATTTGTCGGCGGTCTCCCTCAGCCGCGTACATATCACATTCGGCACCGTAGACAAATCTCCATGTGCCATTTTGTCCTCAAGTGTATCTATGCACAAACAATCGGATATTCTGGAGTGTCCTCTTTCTTGTATTGACTTGTGTCTCGGGAGTGTATACAAAGGTGTACTCCCTACCGATCTAGTGGAACATCAATTCTAGTGTGTAATGAAACGAACTTACAACCAAACATATGCTAAGTCGTGAAACTCTCTCTCCCTCACACTCGAGGCATAGAGAGGACTAAAGCTTTCCAAAACAACATTATCGATCGCATTTCATCATTTGCCGCGGAGATCCATTGATATTTTTCTGGGGCTGAAAAGGCTTGCTGTATGGTGACACGCTCCATTGTGGTTGCAGAAAATAGGGCATGTTCCGCCAGTTCACCTCGCAGCCTGCTGCTTTGTCTTCTTCCCCCCGGAAAATCTGAGGCTGGAATTGTTGGATCCGTACGCTACCGCCGAGGAGGAGGAGGAGGAGGAGGAGGAGGAGGAGGAGGAGGAGGAGGAGGAGGAGGAGGAGGAGGAGGAGGAGGAGGAGGTGGAGGAGGAGGAGGAGCTTGCTGTACAGGTTGAACAAACGGAATGAGCGAAGTAGGAATAGAGGAAGAACTTGTGAAAGAGGAAAGAGGAACTTTTTCAAAAATTACATATTCTTGATTTTTGGCATTTTTCTCAAAATCCGTCATGCCAAAAACATCGACCGATTGACTTTCTTCCTTAACCTGAAGAGTTTTCCTATCTGGGTTGTAAACTCTATAGCCTACTGACTCATCATCATAACCCATAAAAATTTCGGGACAGATTTTGGATGAAGCTTACAAATAGGAAGATTATCCAAAGTAAAACATTCACATCCAAAAACCCGAAAGTGACTTACATTGGGTTTCTTTCCGGTTCAAATTTCATAAGGTGTCTTCCCTTTTACCGCTCTAGTTTCTATTCTATTCCTCATGTAAGATGCACAAGAGAAAGCCTCACCCCAAAACTTGAAATTTATCCCTTTATCCAACATCATAGATTTTGCACTCTCCGTTAAAGTCCGTTTAAGTCTTTCGGATACTCCATTTTGCTCCAGAGTATAGGGAACTATAAACTGACGAGATATGTCGTGTTCCCTTAAATAATCCGAGAATGCATTCGAAATATATTCTCCCCCGTTGTTGGACCGAAAAGAGAGAGAATCAGTTTCCCGTGAAGCTTTTCCGCCCACGTCCAAAAATGCTTGAAGTGAGTGAACACTTCACTCTTCTCCTTCATGAAGTAAACTCAGTTGTACCGCGAGAAGTCATCCGTAAATGTAACTAGAAACCGGCTGCCACTATGGGAAGGGACTTTAGACGGTCCCCACACGTTCTAATGAATAATTTGCAGCAAATCCGTAGCCCGGTTATCCGCGGTTTGAGGTAGGGGCAGCTTGTGAAGCTTCCCTAAAGCACAACCATCACATACACGAGAATCTTTTTGTCCTAATATGACCCCATCTATCATTTTGTGTTTCACCATTTTATCAAGTTTTTCGTGATGAACATGACCGAGCCTCATATGCCACAAAACATTTTTCGGAAGGACACTTGAGTATGCAAAGTCAATTTCATTAGCCAAGTCCATCCGGTACAACAAATTTGGGCCTCTAGTTCCTACCAAGGCTACTCTCCCATCTTTGCTTACTACCTTCTTCCCATTCTTTTGCAAAGTTCAAATCCTTTCATTTCAGCCACAGAAGAGGAAAACAATTTTTTCTTAAACTTTGGAATATAGAGAACATCATGTAAGTTCTCTTTACAATCTAACCATTGACGTCACATGCTAACTCCACGCTTCCTTTTTCCGTAGCCTCCACACCGTTATCATTCGCGTAGTAGATTGGACGAGTCGGAATCGGAGTAAGGTTTTTGAAGTAAGCTCGGTTGCCGCACATGTGGGAAGAGCACCCGGAGTCCATAATCCATCCATTCTCTTGAGGCCCCTCCATGAGATCTTTTGCAAGGGCAAAGAACTCATCATCTTCCGATTGCGGAAATTTGACCACATCATCTTTTTCCCCCAACGATTCGTCTTGTGGCGTCTCATCAAATGCAAGGAACACCGCATTTTTCACCAGCAGTTTTAGTGCTGAACCATTTGAAGGTGGTTCCTCCGATCGCACCTTCCATCCCGCACGGTAAATTCATGTTTCACACGCTTTTATAAATGCTTGGCACAGCCGGAAAACATGACCTTGACCAAAGCAATAGACACACCTATCATATTGCCTATAATTAGGAATAGGGGTGAAGTTATTATTTCCGAAAAACCCAGCCGGCCTATATGTCTCAACATTGTACGCTACCGCTGATTTTCCACCATTCAATGCTATCTGAGTTGCCTATTCCTATAGAATGTAAGCTTCAGGTACAGTTATATTCCATCTATCCTTCTCCAACCTTTTCAATTGTTCCGCGGCTCCTTTATATTCAGTAGGAAGCCCTCTAATTAAAATCATAGCTTGATGATAGGGAGGAAATTCCCCCCGGAACATGCATTTTCCGACAACAAAAGCTTCAAGCCATAACAATAAGAGTTCATATCACCCCAGGTATACTTACAATCCCAAATCTTCCCAGCAGTTATAACCTCATTCTGCTCACTAGCAAGGACATATGACCCTTGCAAAGCCTTCCATATATCAGATGCTTTAGAGATATTGAAATATGTCATTTTCAGATCTTCGAACAAGAGTAGTTTGAGAACATGTAATGCATCCTCATTTTTCTTTTCAAAATCTGAATCCGTATCTGGAAGAACACCGGAAATCACATCATTTAATCTCACTTGCTTAAGGTAAGACTTAGTAAAATCCGCCCAGTATAAATATTATTGGCCATTAAACACCGGGATCCGTGAGGGTGGGCCCATAACCTATTGATTTGAGGCAACCGGTGACCCAGAGGAGGAAAAAGAAGCACCAGCAGTTGCCATAATATTCAGATTACAAACGAGGAAACTCTCACGGAAACCACAAAAAGAGTGACTTCACAATGAAGCCCCACGCAAACAAGACACACACTAGGTCTGCAATTTGCCACAATATAATCATTATAACAAAGAAACCACATGCAAAATTTCACAGGATTCTGCCAAAAGATCACAATGATCTTGCAATTCAAAAAGACACAAAAACTGCTTCTTGCAATTCAAAAAGACACAAAAACTGCTTCGCAATTTTCCATTCACTAAATTCCTAACTCCAAAATATTCTAAGTCCTACATATACAAAGTGAACCTCCAGCTGATCTAAACCATACCACATTTACCGTGGTGTGTCGATACACTAAACATTAATCAAACTAAACCTCCCCATCTACCGTTCAAGTATTTTAATCAATCCTTAACCCTAGCCGCTTCTAAAGTACGCAGTCAAAGTTAGTCCGTTGAAATGACGGCTCGGTCAATATTTCTCTTCCAAAAACGACGGCGAACTCCATCCGCCGTCCGCGTATTCATTCATCGGCGAAGAAAAACCTCCACGTGTAAATCTGGCCCCTCAAGTAAATATGTATTTTGTTAAACAACTCAACCAAGCTTGACTTCCCCACGGACCGACACGTGTACATAGAGTGTACCAAATTTGTGAACTCCCTTTGGAGTTACATACCACACCACACCTTGTCTACGTCAACTCAGTCTGTACACAAAAACTGGCAAAGTCTAGACTCTCTTTCTCACACACGAGATATAGATAGGACTAAAGGTTTCCAAAACCAACACCAAGTATTTCTCTAAGATACACTTACAAAGTGGCTATCATCAAATTATAATTGCACAGGAAGATGTGGAAAAGACTGCATTTAGAACACGATACGGTCATTTCAAATTTTTGGTTATGCCATTTGGATTGACCAATGCCCCGGCTACGTTTATGCATTTGATGAACACGATCTTCCGACAATATTTGGACGCGTTCGTAATTGTCTTAGTAGATGACATTCTGGTGTATACTGAGACGTAAGAAGACCATATCAAGGACCTGAGAACTGTCTTACAGGTTTTAAGGGAGAACAAGTTGTACGCGAAGATGAGCAAATGTGACTTTCTAAAAGACAAAATTGAGTTTTTAGGTCACGTGGTCAGTCAAGATGGAATCGCAGTAGACCCTAACAAAAGTAAGGTAGTCAAAGAGTGGCCGCAACCAAAAAATATCACAAAGTTGAGAAGCTTCCTTGGGCTATGCTCCTACTATCGATGGTTTGTGGAACGGTTAGCAAAAATCGCCGCACCACTTACTGATTTTCTCAAAAATGTTGTGCTTTATGACTGGGAGACAATACAAGAGGCAGCCTTTAACACGCTAAAGGAGTGGTTGGTTACCGCCCCTATGTTAGCGCTTCCCAATGCGGAGTAACCTTGGAGGATAATCAGTGACGCAAGTGATACGGCTATAGGAGCGATTCTTATGCAAGATCACAGAAGAGGCCTACAACCCATCGTGTATGATAGTCGTAAACTAAAGGCGGCAGAACTTAATTGGGCCACTCACGAAAAGAAACAATAGCCATCATTAATGCAATAGAAGTTTGGAAGTGTTACGTTCAAGGGAAGCGGATCACTGTGATTACTGACCACCATGCGTTACAGTATCTGCAAACACAGCCGAAGTTATCCAAGAAACAGGCTAGGTGGATGACATTCCTACAAACTTTCGGACCGGAGTTAACCATAGAATACAAGGCGGGTAAGACGAATCCTACTGATGCTTTGTCAAAAAGACAAGGCGTTGCTGCGCTGACCGCGGCGAATCTATCGTAGCTATCGCACGAACGCAAGGACGAAACCTTGAAAGGCGATACTATCGCAGCCAACAAACTTAACGACCAAAAAGTCAACATTGTAATGTGTACGGTGCAAGTGGACGAAAAGTGGCTAGACAGAATTAAGGCGACATACTTAAGCGACGACACAATCGCGGAACTCGTCAAAAGAAAGATATTCGTTCAAACTGCCAACGGTATGTGGCAGTACAAACTGAGTTAGGCAACCCGATTGTATATTTCGAAAAATCAAGAGTTACGGCATACTATCTTGAAATTAAGCCATGACGAACCCCTCAACGGACACTTCAAGCGAGACAAAACTACTGCACGAGTTGCCAAAGCGTTATATTGGCCAAATATGACAAATGATATTGCGGAGTATGTCTGAACCTGTGACTCTTGCAACAAAAATAAAACGGATCCAGGTCGTCAAGGACTCTTGCAGCCCCTTCCAACGCCATCGGCCCCTTGGGAAGCGATCTCGATGGACTTTATCCTCGCTCTTCCATAAATGCCAGATGGCTATGACTCCATTTTTGTTGTCGTCGACTATCTTACAAAAGATGGCCCGTTTCCTCCCTACAAAAACCACCGCTACAGCTCAAGATGTCGCGGATCTCTTCTTCCATGAGACATTCTGTCACCACGGACTTCCTAAAAAGATTGTCAGCGACCGCGACCAAAAATTTGTTAATCACTTTTGGAGAAATATGTTTGCTATTTGCTGAACATAGTTGGCTATGTCCATAGCTTACCACCCTCAAATTGATTGAAAAACAGAGAGAGTGAACAAGACATTGGAGGATGCAATTATGTGTCCTCCATTAGACTACAAAATTCACGAAGCCTCTAGATAATTTTTAACTAACCCACTTCAAGCCACAACCACTGCTGCCCAAAAAGGCAAAATGATAGTGTGACTGCACTCCTATGCAGCTTGTACTCTTTTGAGTCTGTAGCAAAAAGAATCACTAAAAACGGCCAACCAGCCGATAAGTTATGAGCCAGTAAAAATGCCAATCTTATACAAAAGCTCTCTTAGAGAGAGGTGACTACCTACTAGATTTTCCTAAGTCCTAAACCACTCTCACAACCCCTATCTACTGAAGTACAAACCAATCACATGACTGTAAAGTACAGAAAGGTACTACGGCCGATGTTCTTTCTGTACGGCATGTGTACGACAAGACCATTGAGTGGACGCGTGTCACTCTTCCAATCGTCCGTATGTTCCCCGGAATTCTTGCGACCAAATGTTATCCTTCCACTTGGCGCCAGGTCATGCCACGTCCATAAACGCCAAAGTGACCATTCCGCGATCTCGGCAGTGATATATGCTGTCAGATTAAATTCGACATTAAATGTCGCCGTCGAAACAAATGTCTGATTCATTTGTTTTGTGCGAAATGACCTCCGCACTAAAACTTTAACTACTTCTATGTTCCTCTGTTCACATTTCAGTCAATCGGTTACAAGACCATGTTCAAGTTTAAATACGTTTCAAACCCTATGTATCTTAACGGACTTCTACGGCAGACCGTTAGAGCTAACGGCTACGCCGTACTCTACCGGTCGGAGGTTCGAGTCATGCCGGACTCAACCTTTTGTTGAGAGTGACATAAGTCACTCTTTAGTCCTGCCTATTGAACTAAGGCAGCCATGGCTCAACCACCCTCTCTATCGTTTAGTGAATACAACAAGTATGGTGGCTAGAGAGAGGAGGTGGAGGCAGGCTGTCCGCCCTTTTCTTTTCCTTTTTATACTGACATAGTTACACCTAGTAAATACTCTAGGAATCTATTAATTTCAACACTCCCCTAACTTCCTAGTCTAATTTTAACTTCAGCTTTAGTCGACATTTTTCTCTGCAATATTTTAATTTGGGAGAGGGCACTGGTTTTGTCTTCATATCAGCCACCATTTCCTCATCAGATCTATATAGAAAATTCACAATCTTATTCTCAACTTTTTCCCTCACAAAACTCAATCTAATGTCCATATGCTTAGCCTTGAAAAGATGTTTTGGATTAGCTGCAATTGCAAAGGCAGGTTGATTATCACATGCATTCCCACCTTAATATACCCAAATTCTTGGAGTAAGGATTTGACCCACATTAACTCTTTCACAACAGAACAAGAGGCAATGTACTCAGCCTCCATAGTAGACTGAGAACCACCTTTTGTTGCTTGCTCCTCCAACAACAAGTGTAGAAATTAATGGTTCTTTTAGTATTTTCATGGTCTAAATAAAATGTTAAAAAGAAGCCGAGGCAGTCTGCCTCTAACTCCTATCTTCAACCCCCACACTTGTCGCAGTCAGTGAAGGTTGAAGAGGGAGCTAGAGCCATAGCTGCCTGTGATGTCCAGAGAGAGACAAACAGTTCTTATTTAAAAGAGGTAATTAATAGTTCACTTCTCTATTTTAGTTATACTTTAAAGAGAGAGAGTGAGGATCAAAGGCACGCCATGGCTGGCGCCATTTTTAAAAAGTTGCAGATTTTGAAGTAGATGATATTTTGCCAAAATATTGCCTACGTCCAGATTTGAACTGCGTCCTCTAGATTCTATATAGCCAGGTGCCTTAACCATTAAGGCGCTACGAAACGATACACCTGATGGATTTCAAAGATATATAAACATTAACGAACCGGCTAATTAACACCAAACTAACGAATAAGAACAATTCATGCACGTACGCGAATCTGAACCGTGTAAAATATGTTTTGATCAGACAACCAACATTGTAGCCGCCACCCAAAGTGAGCTTTTGGCGGCATTCAGAGATAGCGTCACGCGATGCCACGTGGCGCCAAATTATTTGATAACGGAGAAGATGGGAGGAGGAACCATAGCTCCTAATTTGAGAGGTGTTACCTTGTAGACTATGTCGTACAATAGACGTACAATAAGTACATCGACCATTATACCTTATTGTACAATTTAGTGTTAATATTAGACTAGGTTTTAGTAGTAGGTAGTTGTGAGTAGGCAGACCAAGACTTAGTGATATTGAGATACCTCTATCTAAGAGAGCTTGTAAATATAAAGGTCATTTTTGACCATCCATAACGTACTGCACAGGAGAGCAAATTTAGAGATTCTTTTTTCTATAGACTGAGGGGAGTCTTGCCTTCGAAGGGGTGAAGGTGGTCAGATTTTTTCTTTGTCAGGGTGACAATTATTCTTGCTAAAACACAAAGGGGTTAGGGTTATCATAGAGGCTTCGTGTGAGCTGCCTACTCTAAGGACCTAGGGAGGTCTCAGAATTGCAAGTTATGGGCCCACCCTCTAGGGTACCCATCTTCAATGGAACTGGCTTCATATACTAGGAAAGTATGATGATAGAACTCTATGTGAGAAAAGGTTTTGGGGAATAGTGAGCGGACGGGTGAGGCGTCCATCCAGTCTTGGGATCCCTCCACGGTTTACGGGAAGCACATTCACCAGAGATGCAGATCCATCTCCAATGGAGGAGAAAAAGGAAAAGGAGGTGGTGGACAATGGAAGGGAGAAGGAGATATCACACAAATAGCAACCGATTCACCATTCATGTCGCCTATTACGAGGAACGAGGAGAATGATATTGATACCTGGGACTACAACAAATGGCATCAAAGCACTTCATCCTCCGCCATCTTACTCAAGGGCTTGTATCTCCTCATTTGCAAGTAGAGAGGGCATCCGATCTTTGGGTGGCTCTCATAGAAATGTACCGAAGTGGTACGATTCAAAAACACCAGTTAGCTGATCAAAAAATTAACGCATATGTATACAACGGGGGGAAGATGTTGGATTTTTGTAATGAGCTCGCAACATTTTTCATAGAGCTAGAGAGTGCTAAACAGGTTGAAACTGATAAGATGAAGGTTAATTGTTTGCTCATTAAGTTACCGGATGAGTTCGAGAACATAGTCAACCGTGTGCAGGACTTGCCAGACTCAAGGTGGATATGGAATCTAGTGGTAGGGATGATTCTCATTCAAAAAAATACGATTGAGATCCAAAGGGGAGGAAAGAGTGGGCAAGTGTTGGCTACTAGGACCGATTGGATGAACAATGATTCCAGGAAACCAGTTGGAAATTATGGACGGGGGTGCAGAAAAATCAGACCGACGAGGTCAGACTTAGGGCTCCCAAGGGTTTGTGCCACTTTTGTAAGAAACCATGGCACTATATGGCGGAGTGCACTAGGTTAACCGAGTTGCGATTAAAGGAGCGGCAGACAGGTGGACTCGTGAGAGGAAAGAAAAAGGCCCTTATAACACAAGTACATGAGGCGGAATCCGAGGACGGGGACAATGAGCTCATATTGGATTAGGAGTTGGAGGCGAAAAAATGAGGTCGAAATTCCACGAAACCATAACTGAGGTTTCGGTGGATTCAAAGGTGAAGCACGTTGGATTGTAGATTCAAGTGCCTCTATGCACATGTGTAAGGATAAACACCGGTTGACTAAGATAAAAATGATTCCCACCGTAGAGATAGAGTACGGGGATGGGAGGATAGTCACTACTACTCTTGTAGGATCGGTAGATTTGAAAGTGTTAATAGAAAGAAAGACATCCATAGTTACATTCTCCAATGTATTGTTTATTCCGGAGCTAAACAAAAACCTTGTCTATATGTATGTATTAGATGATAAGTGTTTTGATATTAGCATTAGGAAAGGAGTCTTTACTGCTAGTTTTGAGGAGGAAGTTTATTTCACTGCTGAAAAAGGAAGCCACGGGATGTTTAGGCTGATTTTAAGCAATGAAAAGAAGAAACTTTATTATGCTGGTGTTCATGATATAATGTTGTGGCATAAGAGGCTTGGGCATGTGAATCTAGATACGTTAAGAGAGATGAAAAAGATGGAAGTAGTGGAAGGGATTCAGTTCGGTGAAAGTGAGAATCTAAGTGATTGTAGTGGATGTGCTCAAGGTAAAGCACACAGGTTGCCCTTCCCAAAAACTGCCACCTATAAGGGAGAAAAGATTATAGACTTAGTACACACAGATATTTGGGGACCAGCCAGAGTGCCTTCACCAAGTGGCAAGAGATTTATGATGACTATCACTGATGATTGGTCTCGGTATTCCAAGGGGTATTTTTTTAAAAATAAGTCAGAGGCTCAGGAATAATTTAGACAACATAGCATTGGAGTGAAAAACTCCATAAAACCCCAATCAAGAGAGTAAGGAGTGACAATGTTGGAGAGTATACCACTAACCAATTTGAGGATTTTCTGAGGGAAGATGGAGTCCAACACCAAAAGACAGTTCCAGAAAAACCCGGAAAAGAATGGGGTAGCTGAACGATTAAATAGGACACTGAGTGATAGTGCTAGAAGTATGTTATCGGATAACAAGATAGGAAAAATGTTTTGGGCCGAAGCAATGAACTGTGCTAATTACCTCAAAAATAGAGTTGTTACTTCAGCGGTAAAAGGCAAAACACCTTATGAGAGATGGACCGGCCGGAAACTAGACATATCCCACTTAAAGGTTTTTGGTAGTCAAGTGTTCAGTCAAGATACATATCAGTCTAATTGGAAGCTAGATCCTAAAGGAAAACTGGGGTACTTATTAGGATATGATGAGGATGTAAAAGGATACTGAGTTTATGATTTAAAAAGGGGAGATATATTCTTCATAAATCATCTAATAGTTATGGATCAAAGAAAGTTGGTGGATCCCTTCAAGTATACAAAGTCAGTAAAAATCAGATTTGAGTCAGAAAATTCCGATGACTTTGAGCCTCCTAACTATCCTCGATTCAAAGAACATGACATTCTTACAAGTACAAATAAGACCAAGAAGGACTCGACAGTGGAAATTCCAATGACAACTGTACACGAAGAGAAAGACGTGGTGGAAATTGATACAGAATCAATGAAAGGGGAAAAGCCGAGAGTGTTCGAGAAAACCCACGAAAACCATCTATTTCGGCCACAAATTTTGAGGGGGGAAAGAGAAGTAGCAAAAGATTGCAGGAAAAACAGGTTAATAACAAGGTAACAAAACTATCTCATCAAGAGAAACCTTAGACTTATGGAGAGGCGATGACTTGTCAAGAAAAGGAACCGGTGGAAGTTAGCCATCAATGAGGAGATGGCCTCAATTATGGCAGCTGATACTTAGGAGCTGGTGGATTGTCCAACTAACCGAAAAACCAATCGGTTGTAAGTGGGTTTTCAAATTAAAGCTGAACCTATATAACACCATTGAGCGTTACAAAGCCCGATTAGTGGCAAAAGGATTTACACAGAAAGAAGGAATCGACTACGAGGAAACCTTTGCCGCGGTCGTCAGATATCCCTCCGTCCGCATACTTCTCAGTCTGGCAACAGCACAAGACATAGAGGTGCACCAGATGGACATCAAGACAGCCCTTTTGCACGGAGAATTGGAAGAGGAGATCTTCATGCGACATCCCGAAGGATTTGATGAGGAAGGAGAGGAGAGTAAGGTATGCCGGCTGATCAAATCCCATTATAGTTTAAAACATGCGCCTTGACAGTGGAATAAGAAGCTTGATGAGTTTCTTACCGGTCTGGGATATATCCGGATCAGCTCAGATCACTCAATCTATGTTTTTGAAGATGAGGAAGGTATTATTTTTATTGCAATTTATGTTGATGATTTGCTTGTTCTAAGTAAATCAATAGACAAAATAAATAAACTGAAAATCGATCTTAGGGGGAGATTTGAGATGAAGGATATGGGGGAGGCAAGATATATTTTGGTAATTCAAGTAGAGAAAGACCGAAAAAGAAAAATTATAAGACTAACTCAAAAAAAAGTAATGGGGAACATGTTGGAAAAGTTTCACATGGATAAGGCTAATAGTTGTACCACTGAAATGGAGTTGAAGAAGGGAAGTGAGGGGAGTGTGGAAGAAGGAGTCATAATCTTAGATGAAGAATTAGGTCCAGAAGAACAGAAGCTCATGCAAACTATTCCTTACAGGCAAATACTGGGAAGCCTAATCTATTTTATGAATTATACCCAGCCGGATTTGGCTGCAGCAGTAGGAGTGCTAAGTAGAAGTCTAAATGCTCCCACTAAGAGAGATTGGGAGGGATCTAAGAGAGTCCTTAGATACTTGATAAGAACTAGGGATCGATGGTTGCATTTGGGTGGAGGGAATAGTGACATCACTACTTGAAGTGATGTTTGTTATGGTGATGCTCCAATGAGGAGATGTACTTCTCAATATGTATTGTATGTGGGTGATGGAGCTTGTTGCAAGAGAAGCAAACAGCAAAAGGTTATTGCTCAGTCCACCATGGAGGCTGAATATATGGCCTCTTGCTTTGCTGTAAAAGAATTGATGTGGGTCAAGTCTTTGCTTGGTGAGCTTGGTCACCTTAAGAGTGGTGTGCAGAATTTTTTTTGTGATAATCAAGCACCAGTCGCTATTGCTGCCAATCCTAAACGTCATTTTTATGCCAAACACATGGACATAAGACTTAGATTTGATAGAGAGAAGGTGGAAAACAAAATAATCAGTTTAGAGTATAGACCAGATAGGAAGATGGTGGCAGACATGATGACCAAACTTCTGCCTTCCCCTAAGCTGATTTTCTACAGGGAGAAGTGTGGTCTGAAATTAAAGAGTGACTAGAAAATAAGGGGAGTGTAAAAATTAATGGTTCTTTTTGTATTTTTTAGGTCTAAAATGAAGCCGAGGCAATCTGCCTCTAACTCCTCAACTCCCACAGTTGTCGCAGTCAATGAAGGTTTTAGAAGGAGCTAGAGTCATGGCTGCTTGTGCTGTCAAGAGAGAGATAGACACTTGTTGTTGAAAAGAGGTAATTAATAGTTCAGTTCTTTATTTTAGTTATACTTTGAGAGAGAGTGAGGATCAAAAGGCATGCCATGGCTGCAGCCATATTTAGAAAGTGGCAGATTTTAAAGTAGATATTTTACCAAAATATTGCCTAAGTCCAGATTTGAACCTGCAACCTCTTAATTCTATATAGTCGGGCTGCTTAACCATTAAGGCCCTACGAAACGATACACGTGACGGATTTCAAAGATAAATAAACATTAACGAAGGGGCTAATAAACACCAAACTAACGTATAGGAACAATTCATGCACAAACCGTATAAAATATGTTTTAATCGAACAGCGAGCATTGTAGCCGCCACCCAAAGTGAGCTTTTGGCGGCATTCCGAGATAGCGTCACGTGGTGCCACGTGGCGTCCCATTATTTAATATCGAAGAAGATGGGAGGAGGAATCATGGCTCCCAATATGAGAGGTGTTACCTTGTAGACTATGTTGTACAATAGACATACAATAAGTACATCACCGATTGTACCTTCTTATACTATATAGTGTTCCTATTGGACTAGGATTTAGGAGTAGGTTGTCATGAGTAGGCAGACCAAGAGTTAGTGATATTGAGGTACCTCTCTCTAAGAGATCTTATAAATATAAAGATAATTTTTTACCACCCATAACTTACTGCTCATGAGAGCAAATTCAGAGATTATTTTTGCTATAGACTCAGGGAGTCTTGCCTTCACACGGATAAAAGTGATATGAGTTTTTGTCTGTCAAGGTGACCGTTATTCTTGCTAAAACACAAAGGGGTCAGGGTTATCCTAGAGGCTTTGTGTGAGCTGCCTACTCTGAGGACCTATGGAGGTCTCAGAGTTCCATCAAGCACCTTCCCCCACATACAATATATACCCAGAAGTGCATCTTCTTATAGATGCATCCACATAACTGGCATCACTCCAAGTAGTGGTATGATTGTGCTCCCCTCCCAAATGAAACCACAACTCTCTGGTTCCTACAAGATATCTCATGACTCTCTTGGCTGCCTCACAATCTCTCTTCCTAGGATTGTTAAGACTCCTATTGAAAACTCCTACTGCTGCCGCTATGTCCGGCCTTGTACAATTCATAAAATAGATCAAACTTACTACAACTTATCTATAAGGAATAAACTTCATAAACTCTCCCTCCTCTGAACTCATCTGATCATCTAAGATTATCACTCCTCCTTCTACACTCCCATCACTTACTTTCTTCAAGTCTATGGGAGTGGTACAATTGTTTGCCTTTTCTATCTATAATTTCTCAAGCATATTACCTATTGCATCTTTCTGAGTAAGTCTGATAATCCTTTTCCCCCTATCTCTCTCCATTTGGATCCCCAAAATATATCTTGCCTCCCCTAAATCCTTCATATCAAATCTGCTTCTAAGATTCTTCTTTAACTTATTGATCTTTTCCAAAGATTTACTCAACACAAGCAGATCATCCATATAAATTGCAATAAAAAATGACATTATTCTAATCTTCAAACATATAGATACAATGATCAGAGATGATCCGGATATATCCCAAACTGGTGAGAAACTCATCTAGTTTCTTATTCCACTGTCGTGGAGCTAGCTTCAGTCCATATAAAGATTTTATGAGCCTGCAGACTTTGCTCTCTTCTCCTTCCTCCACAAATCCCTGTGGTTGCCTCATGAAAATTACTTCCTCTAACTCACCATTAAGAAAGGTTGTCTTAATATCCATCTGGTATATTTCCATGTATCCGCTGCTGCCAGATTGAGGAGAATCCTTACTGATGGGAACTGAACAACTGGAGCAAATGTCTCCTCAAATTCAATCCCCTCCATTTAAATGAACCCCTTTGCTACCAATCAAGCCTTATATCTCTCAATGGTATTATCTGGGTTCAGTTTTAGTTTTAACACCAATTTACAGCCAATCGGTTTTCTGTCAGGAGGAGAGTCCGCAAGTTCCCAAGTATTTGCTTCCATGATAGAGGCCATCTCATCATTTATGGCTCTAATCCATCTGTCTTTCCCCGGACTGTTTACTGCCTCCGAGTACGACTGAGGCTCATCTGGGTGCGATAGCTTAGTTACCTTGTGAGCGGCCTATTTTTCTTAGATCCTTTTGCTGCTCCTTCTCCCCCCCTCAAACTCTGAAGCTGGGATGGAGGGAAGTCTTGGATTTCTCCCTTCGGTCTCATCGACTCCCTTATCACAGGAAGTCGGTTCCAGTTCCTCTTCTTCTGTCTCATCGAAGTTGATAGGAATATGTGAGGTTTCCGATGGA
The DNA here is from genome assembly GCA_037447655.1 of Zygnema cylindricum. Lineage (NCBI taxonomy): Eukaryota > Viridiplantae > Streptophyta > Zygnematophyceae > Zygnematales > Zygnemataceae > Zygnema > Zygnema cylindricum. Next base: position 42,572 of record JBBHKE010002834.1, read on the forward strand.
TCTCTTATGTCTTGGATCTCCCCAGAATCTACAAATCTTATTTCACTCATAGTCCTTTCAGGAAGGACGGAGTCCTCCTCACCTTCAGACTCAAATCTGATTTTTATCTTCTTGGTATATTTAAACGGGTCAAATGACTTCCCTTCATCCATCACAACTATGTGTTTTCCCAGAATGATATCTCTCTTTGCTAATTCATAGACTGTATATCCCTTAACGTCCTCATCATATCCTACAAAGTATCCTGGTTTTCCCTTATCGTCTAGTTTCGAGTTTTTCCTATCCGTGTCAAGACTCTAAACTTGGCAACCAGATACTTTAAGGTGAGAGATATCTGGTTTCCCTCCAACCCATCTCTATAAGGTGTCATTCCCTTTACAGCTGAAGTAAGGACTCTATTTTTAATGTAGTTGGCACAGTTCATGACTTCTGCACAAAATCTCTTTCCTATTTTCTTGTCGACCAACATACTGCATGCACTATCTCCTACTGATCGGTTGAACCTCTCAGCTACCCCATTTTTTTCCAGGTTATATGGTACGGTTTTCAGGTGGTGAACTCCCTCATCTATCAAGTATTTCTCAAGCACGTTAGAGGTATATTCCCCCCCATTATCACTCTTTATTCTCTTAATGGGTGTTTCATGCAACTTCTCACTCTAGGCTTTATATTCTTTGAAATAAGTTGATGTTTCAGAATTTGTTTTAGGAAATAGACTCTATAGTATCTAGACTAGTCATCAGTTATTGTCAACATAAACCTTTTTCCTCCAATCGAAGGTACTTTTACAAGTCCCCAGATATGTGTGTGGTCCAAATCTAGTACTTTCTCACCTCTATATGTGGTGGTTTTGGGAAAAAGAAGTCTGTGAGCCTTACCTTGAGCACAACCACTACAATCATCTATCATTTCATTATCCCAAAAGTGAATGCCTTCTACTACCCCAAGTTTTTTCATTTCCCTGAACCTATCAAAATGCACATGCCCCAATCGCTTATGCCAAATCATCAACTTAGGAACACCAACATAGTAAGCATTCTTCTTTTCATTACTCAGGTTAAGCCTCATCATTCTTTGGCTACCCTTATCTATCGTGAAGTAAAATTCATCCCCATACTTAGCTGTAAAGACTCTCTTTCTAGTCAAGGTATCAAACTCTTTGTCATCTAACATAGACGTAGAGACAAGATTTTTATTTAGTTGAGGAATGTAAAGTACATTTGAGAATGTGAGCATAGAAGTCTTACCCTCCACTAAGACTTTCAGATCTACTTACCCCACTAGATCTTTAGTAACCACTCTACCATCCCCATACTCTATCTCTACATTAGGGATCTCTCTTAGCTTAGTGAAGAGTTGCTTATCACAACAAATATGCATGGATGCACCTGAGTCGATGATCCTTCCTTCCTGTGGAGCTTCCCGAATTGCTCCGAGTGCACACTTCTATCTCCAAAGGATCTCCTTCTCCTCCAAACTCTCGTCTAGAAGAAGCTCCCCGTCCTCCACAGAGGACTCGTCCTCGGTTTCTCGTGTCACTTTTGTGTCCACAAGTGCCTTTTTCTTACCTCTAGAAGAACCCCCTCCACGGTTCTCTTGGAGCCTCAACTCCGAGAGCTTGTTGCAATCCGCGATAAAGTGTCTCGCCTTTTTGCAAAAATGACAAAGATGATAGGAATAAGAGTCAATCGGAATGCGCTCACAAATACTTAGATGCTCAATGCGAAAGCGAAATTAAAATGAAATCAAACATTACAACACATCAAAAGCGCATAATCCAAGATAGAGGGAAATTAAATCCTCAATAACATAAACTCATATTAACTCAATCTTTAAACATTACACTTCTCTTAATATATTTCTCCTTAATTGACTCTTGATTGATTCCTAATTATTACATCTAACTCACACGATGTCTTTTTAAACTAAGTTGTGGAAACAATCTAGAACACTTACTCTAGAAGTGTCTTAATGTACTTAGACGCAAATATGGTACAACGCAAAATGAAACTACTAGAAACTGTTGAAATCATTATTTTTATATGGTATTTTCTAGGTCTGAACTTACTACAAATAGAAAAGGTGGACAGCCTGCCTTTGCCTCCTCTCTCTTCCCACCATACTTGTCGTAGTCACTAAGGGATACAGAGGGTGGCTAAGCCATGGCTGTCCTAACTTAAGCAGGCAAGGCGAAAGAGTGACTTATGTCACTCTCAACAAAAGGTTGAGTCCGGCAGGACTCGAACCTCCGACCGGCAGAGCGCGGCTTAGCCGTTAGCTCTAACCAGTCTGTCGTAGAAGTCCCTTAGCATACATTAGATTTTATATTTACTTAAACAATGTTACGTCTATGAATTCGATTAACGGAATTACGAACGAAAGAACATGGAACCAAGTATTATATAGTGCAAACATTATCTCGCACGCAAACAAATGAATCGGACATTTGTTTTCGACGGCGAACATTTAATATCGAATCTGATCCGACGGCGTACATCAATGCCGAGATCACGGAATGGTCACTTTTGGCGTTTATGGATGTGGCGTGACGTGGCGCCACGTGGAGGGATGACATTTGGTTGCAGGAATTCCGGCGAACATAAGGACAAGTGAACAGTGGATACGCGTCCACTTAATTGGGTTGCCGTACATGGGCCGTACAGAAAGTACATCGGCCATAGTACTTTTCTGTACTCTAGAATGATCCGATTGGTTTGTACTTCAATAGATAAGGTTTGTGAGAGGGATTTAGGACTTAGAGAATTTTGGTAGATATGAACCTCTCTCTCTTTGAGAGTTTGTATAAACTTGGCATCTTTGCCGACTCATAACTAATCGGCTGGTTGGCCGTTTTCAATGATTCTTTTTGCTACGGACTCAAGGGAGTCCAGGCTGCATAGGGGTGCAGTCAAATTGTCAGTTTGCCTTCTTGGGCAGCAGTGGTCGTGGCTTAAAGTGGGTTAGTTAAATACTATCTAGAGGCTTCCTGTATTCTGTAGTCCAATGGAGGACACATAATTGCAGGTTATTGTAGAAATTAATGGTTTTTAAGTATTTTCTTAACTTACGTGAAACGAACATACTAGATGTACAATGCACGAAACGAAACTTCTCAACTTAAGGTACAGAACTTAAACAAAATTAAATCTAATCGTGTACACGTGAAAAGTACACACACGAAATATAAATCAAACTATATGAAACAAAACCAAAGTACTCCGGACGGGTACAATTCATGAAATAAATTATATTTCCCACTACTTCTCTATAAGGGATCGTATGCATAAATCTTTTCTCTTCCGAGGCTACCTTATCATCTAAGATTATAAGTCCCTCCTCCTCACTCCGTTCACTTCCCTTCTTTAATTCCATAGGAGTGGTACAACTATTAGCCTTGTCCATTTGGAATTTATCTAACATGTTTCCAATGGCCTCTTTTTGAGTTAATCTTATTATCTTTCTATCTCTGTCTCTCTCTACCTGAATTCCCAAAATATACCTTGCTTCTTTTATATCCTTCATCTCAAATCTTCTTTTTAAATCATTTTTCAATTTATTTATTTTATCCATAGATTTACTTAAAATAAGCAAATCATCGACATAAATTGCAATAAAAATAATTCCTTCTTCATGTTCAAACAAATAAATTGATTGATCTGAGCTGATCTAAACATTTTCGAAACCTGTAACAAACTCATTGAGCATCTTGTTCAAGTGTCGAGGCTCCTGTTTCACCCCATACAAAGATTTGATCAATCGACACACCTTACTTTCCTCCCCTTGCTCCACAAATCCTTCGGGCTGTCGCATAAAAATTTCTTGTTCCAACTCTCCATGTAGGAAGGTCGTCTTGATGTCCATCTGATGCACTTCCATGTCTTCTGCTGCCGCCATACTGAGAAGTATCCAAACCAAAGGAAACCTGACGATCGGAACAAAAGTCTCCTCGTATTCAATTCCCTGTTTTTGGGTAAATCCCTTCGCCACTAACCGAGCCTTGTAGCGCTCAATGGTGTTATCCGGGTTGAGTTTCAGCTTAAATACCCACTTACACCCAATTGGCCTCTTGTCAGAGGAGAATACACCAATTCCTATGTATAGGCCGCCATAATTGAGGCCATAACCTCATTAATGTCTCTCTTCCACCGATTTCTTTCAAGACAAGTCATTACCTCATTATAAGTTTCAGGTTCATCGAGGTGAGACAGTTTGGTTACCTTATTGTTAACTTATCTCTCTTGCAATCTTTTGCTTTTCTTATTCCTCCCTCAAACTCGGTTGCCGGAATAGATGGCTCTCTTGGATTCTTCTGAACAGTTTCTACTTCTCCCGTATTCCTTGATTCCGAGTCGATTTCCACCACGTCTTCCGCTTCGGTTGGAGTTAATACTAAAGGTTCCACATTTAAGTTCTTCTCGATCTGATCCGTACTTGCAAGATCATCATCTTTTTGAAATCTTGGATAGTTAAGAAGCTCAAAGTCATCGGAATTTTCTGACTCAAATCTGATTTTAACTGTCTTTGTATTCTTACAGGGATCTATAGATTTTCCTTCATCCATAACCACTAGGTTCTTCACTAGGATAATATCCTCTCTTTTGAGATTATAAAATCTATATCCTTTTACATCTTCATCATATCCTAGTAGATATCATGGTTTTCCTTTTGGGTTTAACTTCCAGTTTGACCGATCTGTGTCTAAACTGAACACTTGACTACCGAAAACCTTTAAGTGTGAAACATCTGGTTTTCGGCATGTCCCTCTTTCATAGATGTTTGGCCTTTTACTGGTGAAGTAAGAACTCTATTCTTGAGATAATATGCACAATTCATTGCTTCGGCCCAAAACTTCTTTCCTATCTTCTTATCTGACAGCATACTCTTAGCACTATCACTGAGTGTTCTATTTAATCTTTCAGCTACACCATTCTGCTCAGGATTTTCAAGAACTGTCATTTGGTGTTGCACTCCATCTTCTCTCAAAAAATCCTCAAACTGGTTAGAGGTATACTCTCCAACATTGTCAACCTTACTCTCTTGATTGAGGTTTCATGGAGTTTTTCACTCCATGCTTTATATTGTTTAAAACATTCCTGAGACTCTGACTTATTTTTCAAAAAATACACCTTAGAATAAAGAGACCAATCATCGGTGATAGTCATCATAAATCTCTCCCCCCCGCGTGATGGCACTCTGGCTGGCCCCCAAATATCTGTGTGTACTAAATCTAAAATATTTTCTCCCTTATAGGTGGCAGTTTTTGGGAAGGGTAACTTGTGTGCTTCAACCTTGAGCACATCCACTACAATCACTTAGATTCTCACTTTCACCAAACTGAATCCCTTCCACTACTTCCATCTTTTTCATCTCTCTTAACGCATCTAGATTCACATGCCCAAGCCTCTTATGCCACAACATTATATCATGAACACCAGCATGATAAAGTTTCTTCTTTTCATTGCTTAAAATCAGCCTAAACATCCCTTGGCTTCCTTTTTCAGCAGTGAAATAAACTTCCTCCTCAAAACTAGCAGTAAAGACTCCTTTCCTAATGCTAATATCAAAACACTTATCATCTAATACAGATGTAGAGATGAGGTTTTTGTTCAGCTTCGGAATAAACAATACATCGACGAATATAACTATGGATGTCTTTCCTTCTACTAACACTTTTAGATCTACCGATCTTATAAGAGTAGTAGTACCTATCCTCCCATCCCCATACTCTATCTCTACGGTGGGAATCTTTCTTATCTTAGTGAACAGGTGTTTATCTTTACACATGTGCATGGATGCACCTGAATCTACAATCCAGTGTGCTTCACCTTTTAATCCACCGAAAGCACATTTCTGCTTTCGTGGAATTTCGACCTCATTTTTCCCTTCCAACTCCTCATCCATTAGGAGTTCATCGTCCTCCTCCTCGGATTCCGCCTCATGTTTTGTGTCACAAGGGCCCTTTTCTTTCCTTTCAGGGGGTCCACCCGTCTGCCCATCCTTTAACCGCAGCTCGGTTAACTTAGTGCATTCAGCCATATAGTTCCATGGTTTCTTACAAAAATAGCACAAACCCTTCGGAGTCCTTGGTCTGAACTCCTCAATCTAATTTTTTTGCACCTCCCCTCGATAATTTCCAACCTGTTTTCTAGAATCATTATTTCTCAAATCGGTTCAATCTGCCAAAGCTTGCTCACTCTTTCCTCCCCTTCGGATCTCTATTGTATTTTCCCGAACGAGAATCATCCCAACCACTGAATTCCAAATCCACCCTGAGTCCGCTAAGTCCTGCACACGGTTGACTATGTTCATGAACTCATCGGGTAACTTCATTAGTAAACAATTGACCTTTTCCTTTTCACTAAATAATTTCCCAGCACTCTCTACTTCCATGAAAAGTGTAGCAAGCTCATTGCAAAAATCCAACATCTTCCCCCTTTTGTACAGATACTCCTTAATTTTCTGATCAACCAACAGTTGTTGCTCAATCGTACCATTTCGGTACATCTCTATGAGAGCCATTCGAAGATCGGATGCCCTCTCTACCTGCAAATCGGGAGATGCAAGCCCTTGAGAAAGATGGCGGAGGATGAAGTGCTTAGCCGCCATATTATTGTAGTCGACGTATCGATATCATTCTCGTTATTCCTCGTAATAGGTGACATGAATGCCGAACCGGTTGCTATTGGTGTGACCGTCTCCTTCTCCTTTCCTTTGTCCACCACCTCTCCTTCCTTTGTCTCCTCCGTTGAAGATGGATCTGCATCTCTAGTGAATCTGCCTTCGTAAACCCTGGCGGTATCCAGAGACTGAATGGACGCCTTACTCGTCCACTCACAATTCCCCAAAACCGTTTCTCACATAGAGCTCCTATCATAAGACTTTCCCAGTATATGAAGCCAACTCCATTGAATATGGGCACCCTAGATGGTGAGCCCATAACCTGCAACTCTGAGACCTCCATAAGACCTCAAAGTAGGCAGCTCACAAGAAGATTCTCGGATAATCTTGACCCCTTTGTGTTTCATAAAGAATAACTGCCACCCTGACAAACAAAAATACTGACCAATTTCACCACTGTGATGGTAAGACTCCCTTGAGTCTATTGCAAAAAGAATCTCTGAATTTGCTTCACTGAGCAGCAAGTTATGGAGGGTCAAAGTTGACCTTTTGTACAGAAGCTCTCTGGGAGAGAGGGTCCAATATATAAAATTTTTCTAAGTCCTATCTCTCTCTAAAACTCTATCTACTGAAGTACGGCACCAATTATAATACTGTATCGTACATAAAGGTACAGGTGCCGGTGTACTTTCTTTACGGCCATTGTACGACATGGCCAATAAGTCCACACATGTCATTTTTGGATTCGTTATTGGAATCCCTGGAGATGCCGTAATCCAATGTGATTGCGCCACGTGGCGGTTGATGTGACATCGTCTGCAAACCGTCGATAACCCATTCCGCGATCTCGGCATGCTTTGTGGCTGTCCGATTAAGTCGGATTACAATCGTAGTCATTATAAATACTTGCGCAATATTTGTTTCCCCTTCGAAACAAAATGCGTGATATTCTTTTTTGGATGTGCCGTACGCCGTACATTACAAACTGTATCTATGTCAAAATATCCCGTTGAATGAAATAGCCTACGTGTTAACATTTAAATAACTACCAACCTTATATCATATATCTCCAGTTTAGACTAGATGGCTAAGGCTATCACCTACCGGTTGCCTTGACAGACGACAGGTACCAGGTTCAAATCCTGGGTCGGCCAAGTTCATTTTGGTAAAATCTACCAACCTCATATCTCTCCCCGTCGGGATAGCATAGGCAGCCATGGCTCTATCTCCCTCTCCAACTTTTAGTGACTTCGACAAGTGTGGGAGCTAGAGAGAGGAGTTAGAGGCAGGCTGCCTGTGCTTCTTTTCTACATTTTACAAAACCTAGAAAATACTAAAATAACCTTTTATTTCTACATAATTTAGACCTAGAAAATACTAAAAGAACCATAAATTTCTACTCTCCCCTTATTTTCTAGTCACCTTTTAATTTCAAAACCACACTTTTCCTTGCAAAAAAATAGCTTGGGGGAGCGCACAGGTTTGGTCATCATATCTGCTACCATTTCACAATCTGGTCTATATTCTAAACTGATTATTCTGTCTTCTACCTTTTCCCTAACGAAACTAAGTCTAATTTCCATATGTTTTGCTCTAAAATGGTGTTTAGGATTGGCAAAAATGGCAATAGCAGTGTGATTGTCACAAAATACTTTCTGAACACCACTTTTAAGATGAAGTTCACCAAACAAGGACATGACCCACATTAATTCTTTTACAGCAGAGCAAGAGGCCATGTACTCAGCCTCCATAGTGGACTGAGCAATGACCTTTTGCTGCTTGCTGCTCTATTAGCAAGCCCATCACCCACATACAATACATACCTAGATGTGCATCTTCTCATATGAGCATCCCCATAGCTGGCATAACTCCAAGTGGTGATGTCACTATTGTTCCCACCCAAATGCAACCATAGATCTCTAGTCTGTATGAGATATCTAAAGACTCCCTTAGCTGCCTCCCAATCTTTCTTAGTGGGAGCTTCCATACTCCTACTTAGTACTCCTACAGCTGCGGCTATGTCTGGACAGGTACAATTCATAAAATATATTAGGCTGCCCACTACTTGTCTATAAGGGATGGTCTGCATAAATCTTTTCTCTTTCAGGCCTACGTTATCATCCAGAATTATAACTCCCTCTTTCACACTCCCCTCACTTCCCTTCTTTAGATTTCTAGGAGTGATACAACTATTAGCCTTGTCCATTTGGAATCTTTCTAACATGTTTCTAATGGCCTCCTTTTGATTTTAGCTTATTATCTTTCTATCTTTGTCTCTCTCTACCTCAAAACCCAAAGTATACCTTGCTTCTCCCATATCTTTCATCTCTAATCTTCCTTTTAGATCATTTTTCAACTTATTTATTTTATCCATAGAGTTACTTAAAACCAGCAAATCATCAACATAAATTGCAATAAAAATAATTCCTTCCTCATCTTCAAACAAATAAATTGAGTGATCTAAGTTTATCTGAATATATCATAAACGTGTAAGAAACTCATTGAGCTTCTTGTTCCATTGTCGGGGCGCTTGTTTAAGCCCATACAAAGATTTGATCAATCGGCATACCTTGCTCGCCTCCCCTTGCTGCACAAATCCTTTGGGCTGTTGCATAATAATCTCCTCTTCCAATTCTCTATGTAAGAAGGTCGTCTTGATGTCCATTTGATGCACTTCCATGTCTTCTGTTGCATCCATATTGAGAAGTATTCGAACAAAGGAAAACCTGATGACTGAAGCAAAAGTCTCTTGGTAGTCAATTCCCTTTTTATGGGTAAATCCCTTCGCCACTAACCGAGCCTTGTAGCGCTCAATGGTGTTATCCGGGTTGAGTTTCAATTTGAATACTCACTTACACCCGATTCGCTTCCTATCAGGGGGACAGTCCACCAATTTCCCTGTATTCGCTCCTATAATCGGAGCCATCTCCTCATTAATGGTTGTCTTCCAGTGGTTCCTCTCAGGACATTTCATCGCCTCACCATAAGTGTGGGGTTCATCAAGATGAGACAGTTTGGTTACCTTGTTGTTAACTTGTTTCTCTTGTAGTCTTTTGATGCTTCTCCTTCAACCCTCAAACTCTGATGGCCAAATGGATGGCTCTCGTGGATTCTTTAGAAATATTTCGACTTCTCCCCTATCCATCGATTCCGGGTCTATTTCCACCACGTCTTGTGCTTCGGTTGGAGTTGGCACTAGAGGTTCCACGGCTGAATTCTCCTCAGTTTAATTTGTACCTGCAAGATCATCATCTTCTCAAAAACCTGGATAGTTAGGAAGCTCAAAGTCATTTGAATTTTCTGACTCAAATCAAATTTTGACTGTTCTTTTTTGTTTAAAGGGATCTATAGATTTCCCTTACTCCATGACCACTAGATGCTTTACTAGGATTATATCTTCTCTTTTGAGATTATAGATTCTATATCCTTTGACATCTTCATCATATCCTAGCAGATATCTTGGTTTTCCTTTCGGATCCAGCTTCTAATTTGACCGATCTGTGTCTAGGCTGAATACTTGACTACCAAAATCCTTTAAGTGTGAAACATCTGGTTTCCCGTCGGTCTATCTCTCATAAGGAGTTTCGCCTTTTACTGCCGAGGTAAGAATTCTATTCTTGAGATAATTTGCATAGTTCATAGCTTCGGCCCAAAACCTCCTTCTTATTTCCTTTTCTGAGAGCATACTCCTGGCACTATCACTTAGAGTTCTATTTAACCTCTTGGCTACACCATTCTGCTCCAGATTTTCAGGAACTATCTTTTGGTGTTGCACTCCATCTTCTCCAAAAATCCTCAAACTGATAATAGGTATACTCTCCCCCATTATCACTCCTTACTCCCTTAAAAAGGGTTTCATGGAGTTTCTCACTCGATGCCTTATATTCGTAAAAAACCTGTGGGGCCTTTGATTTATTTATCAAAAAATACACTCTAGAGTATTGAGACCAATCGTCAGTGATTTTCATCATAAACCTTTGACCACCGGTTGAGGGCACTTTGGCCGGTCCCCAAATATCACAGTGTACCAAGTCAAACACTTTTTCCCCTTTATAAGTGGCTTCATTTGGGTAGGGTAATCTGTGTGCTTTACCTTGAGCACAACCACTACAGTCACTTAGGTTTTCACTTTCTCCAAACTGAATTCCTTCCACTATTCCCATCTTTTTCATTTATTTCAACTTATCTAAATGCACATATCCATGCCTCTTATGCCACAACATAATATCATGAACACCAATATAGTAAACTTTCTTCTTTTCATTGCTTAAAATCAGCCAAAACATGCCTTGGCTACCTTTTTCAGTAGTGAAATAAAATTCCTTCTCAAAGCTAGCAGAAAAAGGGTCCCTTCCTAGTGCTAGTCTCAAAACCCTTATCATCTAACACAGACGGTGAGATGTGGTTTTTGTTTAACTCTGGAATAAAAAACACATCAGAGAATGTCACTATGGATGTCTTTCCCTCCACTAAGACTTTCAGATCTACAGATCCTACCATAATAGTAGTGACTACCCTCCCATCACCATACTCTATCTCTACGGTGGGAATCTTTATCATCTTAGTGAACAGGTGTTTATCGTTACACATGAGCATGGAGGCATTGAAATCCACAATCGAACCTCCTTCACCTTAAAACCTCCAAAATCACATTTTTGCTTTCGAGGAATTTCGACCTCGGTCTTTGCCTCCAACTCCTCATCCAACAAGAGCTCACTTTCCTCCTCCTCAGATTCCTCCACGTGTACTTGAGTCGAAAGAGCCTTTTTCTTTCCTCTTCGAGGTCCACCGACCAGCCCCTCCTTTAACCAAAGTTCAGTTAGCTTAGTGCACTCCGCCATATAGTGCCCTGGTTTCTTACAAAAATGACACAAACCCTTGGGAGCCCTTGGTCCAAACTCCTCGGTCTGATTTTTTGCCCCCCATCTCTATAATTTCCGCTTAGTTTCCTAGAATCATTGTTCCTCCAATCGGTCCCAGTTGCCAAGGCTTACCCACTCTTTCCTCCCCTTCTGATCTCAATCGTGTTCTCTCGAACGAGAATCATACGTACCACTGAATTCCATATCCACCTTGAGTCTGGCAAGTCCTGCACATGGTTGAATATGTTCTCGAACTCATGTGGTAACTTCATGAGCAAGCAGATAACCTTCATCTTTTCAGTTTCAACTTGTCTCGCACTCTTTAGCTCTATGAAAAGTGTTGCGAGCTCATTACAGAAATCAAACATCTTCCCTCCCTTGTAAACATATGCGTAAATTTTTTGATTAGCCAACTGTTGCTGCCCAATCGTACCACTTCGGTACATCTTTATGAGAGCCACCCAAAGATTGGATGCCATGTCTACCTACAAATGAGGAGATGCAAGCCCTTGAGTAAGATGGCGGAGGATGAAGTGCTTTGCTGCTATATTGTTGAGTCCTAGGTATCGGTATCATTCTCCTCGTTCCTCGAAATAGGTGACATGAATGCCGAACCGGTTGCTATTGGTGTGAGTGTCTCCTTCTCCTTTCCTTTGTCCACCACCTCCCCTTCCTTTGTCTCCTCCGTTGGAGATGGATCTGCATCTTTGGTGAATCTGCTTCTTGTAAAACCTGGTGGGATCCCAAGAGTGCATGGACGGCTCACCCGTCCACTAAATATTCCCCAAAACCATTTCTCACATAGAGCTCCTGTCATCATACTCTCCCAATATATGCAGCCAATTCTATTAAAGATTGGCACCCTAAAGGGTGGGCCCATAACCTGCAAATGTGAGACCTCCATAGGTCCTCAGAGTAGGCAGCTCACACGAAGCCTCTAGGATAACCTTGACCCCTTTGTGTTTCAGCAAGATTAACTGCCACCATGGCAAACAAAAACTCTGACCACCTTCACCCCTCTGAAGGTAAGACTCCCTTGAGTCTATAGCAAAAAGAATATCTGAATTTGCTCCACTGAGCAGTAAGTTATGGAGGGTCAAAGTTCACCTTTTGTACAGAAGCTCTCTGGGAGAGAGGGTCCTATCTACCAAATTTTTCTAAGTCCTATCTAGCTCTTAAACTCTTTCTACTGAAGTATGACACTTATCAAAATACTGTATCGTACAGAAGGGTACAGGTGTCGGTGTACTTTCTGTATAGCCATTGTACGACATTTTTAACCACTTGACACATGTCATATATGGATTCGTTCATGGAATCCCGAAAGATGCCATAATCCAATGTTTTCGTGCCATGTGTGATACGATGTGGCGGTGACCAAATACCGCCAAAATCCTATTTTGCGATCTTGGCATCCTTCGCGACCGTCTGATCAAAACCGGATTGTAATCGTAGCTGTTATAAATCGTTTTTGCGATATTTGTTTCGCTGTCGAAACAAAATGCGCCGTATCCGTTGCGTATTGTACTGTATTCCGTACTTTATAAAATTGTATCCATGCTCGATGTCTATAGTTTCAGTTAAATGAATTTGTTTTCGCGTCACAGTTTAAATATTTGTCAAACCATAAATGTCTTAGCACCGATCCTAGACTATTACGATAAAGCTAACCGCTACCGGCTAGCTTGACAGACTGTAGGTACCAGGATGAAATCCTGGGTCTGTCAAGTTCCCTTGTGTAAATCTACTAAAGCATCTGCCTGTCTCCCTCTCGATAGCACAGGCAGCCATGGCTGTATCTCCCTCTACAACCTTCAATGACTACGACAAGTGTGGGAGCTGAAGAGAGGAGTTAGAGGCAGCTGCCTTGGCTTTTTTTCTTTAATTAATTTAGACCTAGAAAATACTAAAAGAACCATGAATTTCTACATGCTTCCATTCTGTAACCTTGTTACAAAGTGAGATTAACAATGGAGGTTTTAAGTGTTTTCTTAGTTAGGCGCATTCAACCTCACAAAGAAGAGAAAATTCTTATGAAGGTCTATCTCTACGATCATTTCCCATATCAAAGGTCATGATATTGAAGAGACGATCTCCAACCCAATCAGAAACCCCTCATGTGCAAAATTACTTAGGATTCACGTAAGTTTAGAGTTCTATCTGCAAAAAGTAAATGTGTAGACTTGACCGGTAAAAAGCCTCAATCGGTCCAAGTATGACCTTTGCAAAATGGTGTGACAATCTAAGACTCGTTAATGTTCTAGTTTTACAAATGATCTGCAAAGATTTACGAAAGCGAGATTGTGAAGAACCTTAGGATTCTTTATCATTCTATTAAATTATCCAAATGAACCAAAGTAAAGCTTCATCCAACCATCTTATAAAAAAATATTTGGACATTCGATTCTAGCCAACATTTACAACATTTAATTCCCTCAAAATTTCCCTTGAAACTAAATCATGTATGTGGATTTGATGATTGACTCTGATTGCTACTGTAGTGTTCGCATTTGCAGGCCTATTAAACACTCTTCTTTGATGTATGAGCACTCAAAGAAAAAGCGGCATGTGATGCTGTTAAGAACATGGAACACAATTATGCATGCCGCAATGATATGGATGATTTTACTTTAATGGTGGTATTTAGATTATTGGCCCTTGATACTTGTGGTGGACATTCTTTCGTGGGACGACTTGAGGAGCCTTCCCCCTTTTGACCCCTCACAACTATTTATCATGAGTGTTTTTTTGAGGCTATACAACGTGTGTAAGCTTCCATCCTTCTTTGATCTTTTATTGTAGTTATAAATAGAACGTGTTCCACATGTCTTTTAAATCGCTCCACCAACGTTGGAATATTTACGGGACTCGACGTACTTTTCATGGTTTTTTCCTTATGTTGGGGGTTCGCTTGGGGGTTCTTTGGACAACCACCTCGTTGTTGATTTTGAGCTTGTTGCTCTTTTCTGCATACTTCATTTTTTCGCCTTTTTTATGTGTTTGTTTTTTTTCATTGTTTGCTCTTTTGGTTTGTTTATAAATGTATATTGACTTTATTAAAAAGTGTTATGGTAAACCATTTGACTCCATGGGAACAAAAAGAGGCAGCAATGCTAAAATTGAAAAACTACATGTGGAGGGAAGGAAACAAAAAGGATAAGCAAGGCAAAAGCAACGAAGACACAAAGAAAATGACAACTAAAACTAAGACACCTAAATAATCAACAAACACTTAAGAAAATACCAGAGTGCGAAAACCAAAATGACCCAACTAAACCCCAACATAACTAGAAATATACAAAAAAAAACATCGTAAGTCCCTAAATATCGAGGGAGTACGCAAAAGGGGTTCCAGAACACGTCGCCGATCCATGACGACAATAAACAATCGAAGGAGGATAGAACTTGCACTCGTTGCAAATCATAGATAACATTGACGATAAAAAAAAGAGAGGATCAAAGCAAGGGCTCCCACATCCCCAACGCTAAACTCTTCCAAAGCCACACCCAAATAACCAAATATCTTAACCGACATCGGAAAAAAGCCATCCATAGCATCATGGTGGGTATAATAATGCTCTTTCCTCCTAGCCGCGTCACGAGCGACCACTCCAACGGGCTGAGCCAGTTGACTAAAAACTATATCCGAGGTAGAATTCGCCAAAACAACCTCACCAAATTAGCGATGTACAGCAATGAGCAACTCAATATTAATTTAGCGCAAAGGAATAAGATGAGAAACCTCCCCACGAACAAAAAATCCCCTCTCAGAAGTGATAGTCCCGATGGTGTTACAAATATTGTCATGCTTATAAGTCAACTCGCCCCCGTGGGAGCAACAAAGCAAATGGATGTCGTCGCGCTCAATAACACGGTCACACAAGCAGACTAGAGAGCCAAGCAAAGGTGGATGAAGGTGGCCAAACCGAAATATGAGGGCCGGGTTGAATCGAGCGGGCGTGAAACGTAGGGTGGATAAAATAGGTGTAGCCAATGCCAAGCTCTGAAATCAGGTCCACCACAAGAGAGAAAGCGTGCACGCAAAGAATCAGATGGAAGTGGTTTGAGAAGCTTAATTTTAATGGCGGCGACAACTTGATAGAAATGGATTATTTGCGACGTGCAACTGATGTCGTAAAAAGAGTTCAAAAAACGGACATGCTGTCGCCTGATGTCGTAAGAAGAGTTGAAAAAATGGACATGTCCGCGACAGCAGCAGAAGGAAAAGAAGGTGACGTATCCAAAATGGACCGTTGAAAGGCGAGCACACCGTCTGAAACACGAGAGAGAACGTTAGCAAGAACAAGAGTGTCCCCAACCAGAAAACGACAGACAAGAGTGGAGGCACAAAGGCACCAACTTCCCAAATAGGCATCCGGAACGACACGTGCCTTCGATAGTAAACCAAAACCGCCAACAATAGGAAAAGAGGCATAAAGGCGGGATGTAGGCCCCGACTCACGATCAAAAGCCCCATGACCTAAGAAAGTGTGAAGGACGTCCATGAGGAGGCCATCAAAGGCTGAAAGGGAGGAGACAAATGCAAGAGTGGGAGAGGAAGTGCGGGTAAGGTAGGAGGGGCGATGGGGGGAAAAACATGTGAAAAGAGCAAAGGCCACCGGGGGTACCGTAGTTTGTTTGGGTACATGTACGTTTTTTCATTTCATTTTAGCTATTTCTTCCCTTTTCTTTCCATTTAGGGTGGGGTTCCATCCTGAGGTCTTTGGAGTTATACGGGCAACAATATTTATGTACATAGGACCTATGTACCTTGTTACATCGGGTAACGTTTGTAAAATTCCGTGTCTTGATTTGCCACGGAAGTTGAAGTTCAAATATCACAATCGTTATTGATTTTACAACCCGATCAATTTCAATGTGAAATCTATATTTTCGTACCATGTAGTTGTACGAAATATGCATACTATGTCATTGTACCATTGGAACCCCAAGTTTTTCACTGACGCTCTATCGTTTTTATAGGCTTCTTTTCTAATCAAAAACTTGAAGCGCGGGAAACCACAAAGTTGAAGGGAAGACAAAAGGAGCGTGACAAAATATCTTCTGGCAAAGACTTTTTATTGGATTTTGGATGATTCGCATCCACCTTGTCAGAAGGCACATGGCCTTTGCAACGTGTGAATGTTTTTGTGGTAATCTGTTGTCGCACGAGTCTATATCATATAAGTGTAGCGATTCTACATGTTCTATGATGTAGTACTCACCTCTCTGAGGTGGGTAACCCATTACAGAGCCGGATGGAGTGATTGCTTCGCAGACGAAGATCAGAATATAATCGGACGGTTAATGTTTTATTTCGGATCCTTGGGGAATCATAATCACATCTTCTGGAGTGTTGTTTTTCAAAAACATATCAAAAAACAGTACAGCGTGGTACAGTGAAGTATAGAATTCTGTAAAATACCAAATACCTCACTTTTCGTCTGATATAACTGCACCCATAGTCAAATGGTCTACCCTCATGCTTTCTTAACGAAGCCTATTATATATTTTTTTGGGATAAAGTCAATGAGCCAACATTGACAATAATTTCTCTTGATAGATATTATGATCTCTCCATCAATCACATTAACTTCTAATGAAGACTTAACGACCTTATATCAATGGTATTGATAAGGGATACCATAGGGATAGTGAACATCACCCTCGACATCTACAACATTAATAAATCTATAAAATGTTGATGCTTAGTTCAACTATGAGTTTATTCCTACTTGCATTCCCCAAAAGTATACAAATCAAATAATTTGATGCAATAAGTCCTAGTTTTGATCTCAATTAAGACATTATCATTAGTTTTCATTGTTTCACATGACACAGTTGATTAAACTAAGCTATTGGCAAAATTATCACATCAACACAATAATCTCAATTAGACAAATTTCGAAGGGGAAAAAACATTGTGCAAAAAATCTAAATGTATAAACCTCTTTCACGACGTCTCAAATGCAAAGAGATTCTAAAGAAGTAAAAGTTTAATTGTAATAAGATTCTAAGAAAGTTTATTTTATTTTAAAGGTTAGAAAATTTGAATTGCAAAAAGTATTGAGAACATTTGATTTACGGCAAATGAAAAGTTCATATAATGTAGTAACTATAAGATAACGTGCACAAGCTCTCTGGTAGGGTTGCCCAAATAATTTTATGGTGTTTCTCCAACAGTAGAAGGTGGAGGATATTCCGTAGGAGGTTTTTCTTGAGGGGGAGGAAGCATGATGTCTCCAAAAGGTGGGGGGTTCTCTAGAGGAGGTGAAGGCGGAGGATCCTCCGTGAAAGAAGGTGGCGGAGGTGAAGATGGAGGCTGATTTTCTGGTGGAGAAGAGGAAGGGGATGGAGGGGATGGTGGTGGAGGGGATGGAGGTGGAGGGGAAAGAGGTGGAAGGCTTGGTATTGGGCTTGGTGGTGGAGGGCTTGCCAGTGGTGGGCTTGGAGGTGGTGGGCTTGGTGGTGGAGGACTTGGTGGCGGTGGGCTTGGTGGTAGGCTTGGTGGCGGAGGGCTTGGTGGTGGTGGGCTTGGTGGTGGGATTGGAGGTGGAGGGCTTGGCGGCGGTGGGCTTGGAGGTGGAGGGCTTGGAGGTGAGGGGCTTGGTGGTGGGCTTGGTGGTGGAGGGCTTGGTGGTGGTGGGCTTGGTGGTGGGCTTGGTGGTGGGCTTGGTGGTGGAGGGCTTGGTGGTGGTGGGCTTGGTGGTGGGATTGGAGGTGGAGGGCTTGGAGGCGGTGGGCTTGGAGGTGGAGGGCTTGGAGGTGAGGGGCTTGGTGGTGGGCTTGGTGGTGGAGGGCTTGGTGGTGGTGGGCTTGGTGGTGGGCTTGGAGGTGGGGGGCTTGGTGGTGGTGGGCTTGGTGGTGGGCTTGGAGGTGGGGGGGCTTGGCGGTGGTGGGCTTGGAGGTGATGGACTTGGTGGGGGGGAAGGTGGCGGAGGTGGTGACTTTGGTGGAGGCGGACTTCGCGGTGGAGGTGGTGGAGATTTTGGAGGGGGAGGGGACTTTGGTGGTGGTGGTGGGTTTGGTGGGCTTGGTGGAGGACGCGGTGGAGGCTTTGGAGGAGGGGAAGGAGGTGGTGACTTTGGTGGAGGACGTGGAGGTGGACTTGGTGGTGGAGGACTTGGTGGAGGACGCGGTGGAGGCTTTGGAGGAGGAGAAGGAGGTGGTGACTTCGGTGGAGGTGGACTTGGAGGAGGAGGACGAGGAGGTGGACTTGGTGGAGGAGGATTTGGTGGAGGACGTGGAGGTGGTGGGGGAGGAGGAGAAGGTGGAGGTGACTTTGGTGGAGGTGGACTTGGTGGAGGAGGCCGTGGAGGTGGACTTGGCGGTGGAGGACTTGGTGGAGGACGTGGAGGAGGGGAAGGAGGTGGTGACTTTGGTGGAGGTGGACTTCGTGGAGGAGGACTCGGTGGAGGTCGTGGAGGAGGAGAAGGAGGGGGGTGATTTTGGTGGAGGTGGACTTCGAGGAGGAGGACGAGGAGGTGGACTTGGTGGTGGAGGACTTGGTGGCGGACGTGGTGGTGGTGGGGGAGGAGGAGAAGGTGGAGGTGACTTTGGTGGAGGTGGACTTGGTGGAGGCGGCCGTGGAGGTGGACTTGGTGGAGGAGGCCTTGGTGGAGGTCGTGGAGGAGGAGAAGGAGGGGGTGATTTTGGTGGAGGTGGACTTGGAGGAGGAGGACGAGGAGGTGGACTCGGTGGTGGAGGACTTGGTGGCGGACGTGGTGGTGGCGGGGGAGGAGGAGAAGGTGGAGGTGACTTTGGTGGAGGTGGACTTGGTGGAGGCGGCCGTGGAGGTGGACTTGGTGGAGGAGGCCTTGGTGGAGGTCGTGGAGGAGGAGAAGGAGGGGGTGATTTTGGTGGAGGTGGACTTCGAGGAGGAGGACGAGGAGGTGGACTCGGTGGTGGAGGACTTGGTGGCGGACGTGGTGGTGGCGGGGGAGGAGGAGAAGGTGGAGGTGACTTTGGTGGAGGTGGACTTGGTGGAGGCGGCCGTGGAGGTGGACTTGGTGGAGGAGGCCTTGGTGGAGGTCGTGGAGGAGGAGAAGGAGGGGGTGATTTTGGTGGAGGTGGACTTGGAGGAGGAGGACGAGGAGGTGGACTTGGTGGTGGAGGACTTGGTGGCGGACGTGGTGGTGGCGGGGGAGGAGGAGAAGGTGGAGGTGACTTTGGTGGAGGTGGACTTGGTGGAGGCGGCCGTGGAGGTGGACTTGGTGGAGGAGGCCTTGGTGGAGGTCGTGGAGGAGGAGAAGGAGGGGGTGATTTTGGTGGAGGTGGACTTCGAGGAGGAGGTCGTGGGGGAGGGGAAGGAGGAGGCGACTTTGGTGGAGGACGTAAGGGAGGGAAAGGAGGTGGACTTGGAGGACTTGATGGAGGAGGGGAAGGAGGTGGACTTGGAGGAGGTGGAGAAGGAGGTGGACTTGGAGGAGGAGGGGACGGAGGTGGAGTTGGTGGGCTCGGAGGAGGGGAAGGAGGTTGATTTGGAGAAAGGGGTGCACTTGGAGGAGCTAGTGGGGCGGAAGGAGGTGGACTTGGAGGACCTAGTGGAGGGGATGGAGGTGTACTTGGAGATCCTGGTGGAGGGGAAGGAGGTGGACTGAGTGGTGAAGTTGGGAGGGTGGGAGGAGGTGGAGGTGTGGCTAGAAGTGGGGTGCCTAGGGGTGGGGATTTTGGAGGGGGGGGAAGTGACTTTGGCTGTGGTGGACTGGGCGGGGGTCTTGGAGGAGGACTTGGTGGGGGAGGGGGTGGTGGTATTGGGACATTTACCATCATGGGGCTTCTCACAATATACTTGCCATCACTAGATGTCCAATTCCAAGATCCAAAGGTGTAATCACCTGAGAAGATGACAAGGAATCGTTCAAATAAGTCGAGAATACTTTGGAGCTAGAAATCTTCAGCATCAACATGTTTTGTAGGATAGATTTTCCTTTCCCTCACCAACACGTCATTTTTTCAAAATCATTTAGCAAAATGACTCTGCCATAGTGGGGAAGAATGATAAATCTAATCCTCTATAAAGTTTTCAGAAACTCGTTAACTAGTCACATTGAGCATAAAGCCACAAAATTGAGCATCCTCTGTATGCGCAATAGTCTGCTAACAACCACAAATTTGTCCAGCGATGTTGTTGGTGAAATATTTATGAATGCAGAGAAGTTTCCATTTCTAAGAAGATTTGAAATACCCATCATGAAGCAATATCTAAACCTATTAAATCAGCATATCATTCACATTTTGTGTGCTATTATGCCAAGAAGCATTTCTCAATCAAGCAACTATGTGATGTACACGACAACATCTCAAACAGAAAATAATAATTTGCAACAAATTGAAAAAATCAAAATTTAATGAATTACTATTGAATAGTGTGCAACGTCTATTACTTTGCTAGAACGGACAAACTTGACATTTCAGTTTTGCGCATAACCAATCTCCATGCAAGGTTCTTACATACCTGTTTTGTTATTGATTGTATAGTTGACACCCACTACTGTGATTTGAAACGTCAACACCTGATTTACAGCAGTAAACTCCAAAACAGTAGGAGAGATCGTGACAATGGTTCCATTTGGTGCCGCTATAGAGACCGTGTAAGTTGAGACTGCTGGGCCCACATTTGTCACACGTCTAGTCGTAGTGAACCCTGTTGTAGTAACTTTACTCATCATAAGAGTTGGCGTGTTGTAGTCAAATGCTTTAAAGCTTCCTAGTGGAGGGCAATAGCAGCCCGTATAAGTATAAGCCGTTGTGTTGGGGTACCCGGTAGCACATATGTGTAGAGCAAAATCACAACGTCCAGCATCATAAACTAGTCCAGGGTTTGCAGCGGCGTTCGGTTGGATAAAGCCAGCACCATAGTCATTGGGATTTCCAGCGTTCAAAGGAACAGCTGCAAAATGATAGAAGATTTACAATGGAGTGAGTAACAATCACCTTCTTTTGTGTCAAAAAACGATTTCATTACAATTGTGCCGTCTTCACCCATAAATATTAGTCAATCCTGTGAGCAACAATCACCTTCTGTTTCTGTCAAAAAACAGTCTCATGCTACTATTGTGCTCCAACCATAAATATTAGTCAATCCTTCGTTTGCACCAGCTTGCCCTTACCTGTGGTTGTCATTGCTGAGTATATCGCTGATGGGGACCAACTCGGACGCAAAGCTTTTAGCAACAAAGCAACCCCTGCCCCATGTGGGGCTGCCACCGATGTCCCTGCTGTGTAATTCCACTGAGCCATGCGGGGATCCTCTTCTGGCGTGAGCTCAGTGGCAACTCTGAAAGGCGGATATGCAGCCAATATGAAATAGCCTGGGGCAACAGCATCCGGCTGCACCAAAAAAAGCCAAAAGCAGCAAAACTAATCAATTTTCAGCAATTCGGGGAGAATACGATGTGCTTCTAAAAAAAAAGAGGCCTAAGCTTCAGATTTAATGATGATGACACAACATCCCATTCTAACCTCCCTTCCTGTAATAACATGTTCTTACTAGGACATTCCATCATAAAAAATCCAAATCTTTTCCACAAACCTTCATAGTGTCACTTTGGGTATTTGGGCCTCTGGATGAAAAGGTTGCAATGGATGGCACTCCGAGTGGTGGACTTCCTGTTGTCACATACATTTGGGAGATGGAAGCCGTCGGGGTCCTGTTTCATGGAAAAATATAATTCTTTTACCACCTCATCCACACTATTAACGACAATTCAACCAACTTTTCTAGAGTTCCCTGGAATTTCTTTAAAATGCGTTTGAAGGACATTAAACAACCTTTGTGTACAAAATAATGCACCATGGAATGGCTTCCCAAGGTTATAAAAGACATAAAACTAGAATCAAATGATAAACTTAGCATAAATTTACTTACACTGTAGAGTTGATGTACTTTAAAATTGCCACCCCTATTACATTATCGACATGAATTGCAGGAAGCACGTGGTATTCCTGGATCGATGGTATCTGTCTGACTAGATACCGCAATATGAGTCCAGCAGCCCCAGCCTTCATGGCCACATAGCCTTGGCGGAGAGTGAGGCCAGTCTGCGAGTCACACATTATAATCTTCCCGGTCACGATGGTAGAGTCCAATGTCCCTGTTTCACAACGGCTGCAACAGAAGAAAAACAAATATATAAATACGTTAAAAAGATAACAGCTTAAATACTTACAGGTTAAGTTGTCATTTCACCTTAATTTTTTTGCATTTCGCTGACTTTTAGCTGCAAATTTAAAGATGACCACGCTTTTATCCACAAGCTCCAAAGAAATTTGCCAACCATGGATGGGAATTCCATCTTCAGTCAAATGCCATGGAGAACTTTCTGAGCTAAAAACCCAACTTCGTATTCAGAATACTCCAAAAACTCAACCACCTACAATAACCGAAGTCCCCTAGCAGTCCCAAATATTCCAATGACGTGCGTTGCAGCCAATTTCCCAAGATACTCAATTACTCATAGAACACCCGATATCTCCAATACAGTACTCAAGATACTGAGACAGCACCCACCTATCAAGTAGCCAGCTTACCCAAAAGACCAGGAATATGCCATGTGCCCCACACACACACCCAAACATGCAAAGGATCCAAAATGTTGAACGACCCAAACTCTGTGCGCCTCAAACGCTCAAAGTACCTCAAATACTATACAAAATCCTAAAAAACGATCTGAAAACATGGGAAGTGTTTTACCTGGCCTTGTCTGCAGCTACCCCTGGCAGGGCTGCGCTGCTTCCATAAACAAGAGGCAGCTGGGGAGCGGTGCCAGATGTCACAGTACCATTGGAGTACGCATATCCCTGCAAGATTTAAGGAGGTCTTCTTAAGATTTCTAGTAATGGCGATGATACTTCAAATATGTAGGCATATGAATACAAAAACAAAAGAAGAAATAGAGGGAAAAGAAACAGAAAAAGAAATAGAAGTAACTGCAATACACCTTCCTACCCCTATTAGAATTAATGGCTCTAATGCAGTCGTGAATTCTTTGACGGAAAACAACATCAGAGTAACACTTTTATGAGGTGAGCAGCAACAGAAAGCACACGACGCAGCAAATGAATTTATTCAGTTTTTTATTTCAACAGAATCCATTTCACTACATCAAATCGCATAAAAGCTGCAACATCTACTCCAGTTTTCAGATATACCGTGGTAAAAGTCATTGCTAGAATGAAAAATAAAAACAGGTCCAACTAACCTTGTATGTCACGTTTGTTCCCAAATACACATATTTGTAAGCAGTATTTGACTCGCCGCGCCAAGGTATTCCAACTTTGTTAATTCCGTTTGGTATAGTTGCAGCTCCCAATACATAGTGCCATGGAGCTGCATTTACAAGGTTTGAGATGCCTCCACCTTTTGCTCCGTTTCCCGCTGCAGTTATAACTGGAATATTCGCCAAAACCGCAGTGAGTGCTCCACCACCGAGCGAGAAGATAGGAGACGAGGGACTCCCCCCCCCGAGAGACACTGAGAGGACATCTACTCCGTCTGCAATCGCCGCATTGAATCCCGCAATGGTGTCGCTGTCATAGCATGTGACAGTGTCACTGCCAGTACCAACATCAAAACGCCAACAGACCTGGAAGATGATACACAGAAATGAATTAAATGACACAAAAATGAGGTAAACAAAGGAAAGAAAACGAAAAAAATTGAACAATGGAAACAAGAGTAAAATGAAGAGGAAAAGAAAAAACCGGAATGATGATTTCTGAAAATTCTAAGGACCGAAAACAGGAAAGTCAGGATCTGCTGGATGAGACAAGAAAAAAGTAATAAACAAAATAAACCAAACCCCAGGATCTCCGACAATGAGGTTTTGAAGGAAGAGTTTATAAAATTCACGAGAAACTGGTCGTTCAGAGTTCACAGTTTAAATTTCAAAGCCTTGACAATCACAAATGCCAATATGACCAAAAAAAAGAGACTTGAAACAAGAAAAGAACAAACATCTACCTTATAAATAGCAAGGTGAGCCATATAAGCCATTCCTCGAGCCTTCCCAAAATTTGCACTTCCAATGATTGCATCCACTGCACTTCCCGCTGCAATTCCGGCTTTATGTGTTCCATGACCGTGAGAGTCTCTCGCCGATCTAAATTCTCCATACAGAGAAACGTTATTTCTGGATCCCGGATATCCTGAGGTGAAATACCTTACCCCAATCACTTTCCTGCACACAAAATTCTCACAAAAAAAACATTACATTCTGTCAACAATCCATGTTCTCGCATTAACAATAAGAGAGCAAACTGATTCAAACACCATCATCATTCCATTCTCCTGTTTAGTCTCCTATTTTCTCTTTTGACTGTCTTTCTAGTCATCAGTTGACTTACCTGTTACAAGTTGTATTTGGAAATTTTTCTCCACCTTGACAAATTCCCTTCCATCTTGTTGGAGGCAGGGGATATCCATCATCATTGAAACTAGGGTCTTCAGGCCAGTAACCTGAAAAATCCATGTCCAGAAAAAGTCAAATTAGGCAGTAATTCTGAATGTGATTGAAGATTTTTGTACTATCTAAAAGAGCTCTAGCCATTTATGCCGTCCACAATCTTGCCACACTGTTGTTTCTGATAACCCAAATGCAGTTATTGGGAACCTTAACAGGTTAAAGATGTACTATAGCCGTTTTAGATTCACAGAGTAACTGTTTGGAGTGAGAGAATAGAGGAAGACATGGAAAAGGGAAAGTGAGAGAGAGAGAGAGACGCAAGCTCGTTTCGCACCTGAATCAAGCACTCCAACAACTTTACCGGTTCCAGTCCCAATCGTACTCCAGAGTCCAGGGGGGTTATTTGTTGCTGGAAGGTCGAGTCCCATGAAGGAGGGACTGTAGGTAGTAAGAGGGCTCGACCGCCCATCTTCGGTCACAGAAAGCACTCCCTTCATTCCTGCAGACACGCAAAAGGAACATGCCAAAAAGACACTTAAAAACCACGGAAGGCCTTAAAAATATAGCATAGACTAAATGACAAAACATGTCACCTGCAAGACCTACATTTCCGGTGAAAGAGAAAAGACGGCGAAAATGTCAGAAAAAGAGTAGAATTAAAGACTCAGATGATTCAAAATACCAACAAACGGACTATAAAATAGCATATAAGCTTATGTAGACCGAAGCCATTCAAACCTAGTTCCTAATAGAATTATTGCGATTTTTATTCCATCAAGCTGTTTGCGAAATTTAAGGAGGGTACAAACCAATTCACTAGTACAATTTTTTTCGATGTAAAAAATGCATAAAATAAACTTTCGTGAGCAAGTGAAAGAGGTCTGGATCCAAACAAGGGTTGAAGTTAAGTCTTCCCACCTTTGAGTGCCTGGACTTGCTGGTTTGTAAGTTTGGCTGCGAATCCGTTCATTGCGTGGTCGTAATTGTACATTCTCTTCGTATACCTGCCTCAAAAGTGGACACGTAAACATTTCAGTCAGCTTTCAATTCATCGTCAAATAATGAGGGGTGAAGTAAGAGGCAATTTATCAAAGGACGTGAGACATCAGTCACAAAAGGTCAAGATCAGGCATTGGATAACGATTCAGATATGAAGTAATAAATTAGCGGCCATAACAAAAGATTGATAAAGAGCAAAAGGACAGAAAAGTATACAACGTACATAAAAAGGGAAAAAGACAGTAAGGACAAAAAGGATTGTCGTGAACTAAAGTTCAGTAAATTGAATTTTGTAAGTAAAAAATCATAGTGAGACACTTGAGTTTTATAGATGAACTCAAGTGTGTAAAGCGCACTACACAAAAGTGGAGGTACAACTAATATAGGTACAACCAATAAGTGGAACTACGACTAATCTAGGTAGATCTAAAAGTGGAGGTAGAACTAGTTAGAAAGATCCTAAACTTTCAGTGAGAATCTTTCTACGCTTAATACATTATGTACAAGCAAGTACATGAACACTAATTAAAGTGGAGCACTTAAGGCTTGGTGTTCTAGGACTTTAGTCATCATGAAATAACTACCTAAATTATAGTGATTCAATAGTATGACGAATTCCAATATGAAGATGGTGCCCTCTGGTGTAAAATCAGAAATTGGATACCGGATGTCAGGAATTCGATACCAAAAACTGGACACCAGACATTAGGGAGAGAGGGAGAGAGGGAGAGAGAGGGAGAGAGAGGGAGAGAGAGGGGGAGAGAGGGGAGAGAGAGGGGAGAGGACAGGTGGACAGGTGGTGTGTGTGTGCGGTTTTTCGACATTTGTTTTATGGACATTTTCTGTCCATGTGGTTTTTAACCATAAGATAATGTAGAGAAACGTCCTATCTATTTTTTAATAATAAAAATTGATAGGGATGAGTTTACACTATGATTGAAATGTCGTTAGAAAAAAAATATTAGACAAAAATGTTTTAGCGCAAAAAAGACATTGGGCATTGGACATCGGGAATTAAACCAAAAAAAAAGTGATACAGTAGACATCAAGAGAAAAATTATACAAAATAAATTGGTTAAGGGTCATGAAGAAACAGATAATAAATTTGGTGCCAGCGATTCAGTTCTTAGATGTTAGAAATTAGACATTAGACACCATGAGTGGGGCCTTACGACGTAAAAATAGGACATCAGAAATTACGAAATTAGGACATTAGACAACAAGACACACTATATTGGACCGGCGAAATTTGTTAAATCGGGAAATTTCTTCAAATTTTTCCTGTTTGCATTAAGCATTGATGTAAAAAAGAAGCATTGACTAGTTTATGAAATTCACCTGTTTCTGAATCCTACATTGTGAGAATAAAATTTGTAAAATTGAAGGAGTGAAGATAAATTATAAACCCGACCAATAATCCAGAGGAACTCATAAAAACACATAAAATTTCGAGAGGAAATTTTCCTTAAACGTTTAAAATAGTTGCAAAACAAATGATTAACAACAAAGACAAAAAAATCAAAATGTACCAACAAACTCATTTCATTTACAAGTCATGCCAGTCGCACGAGACGGTTCCCACAAACATTTTCCCAAATTGCCACGTGGCACTATAGACTTACGGAACGTCAAGCTGATCCATAATCCGATTCTGCCTCGATACGAGTGCGGCTCGATACGCTTCCTTTTTCGCCGACGACTTCTTCAGAATCGGATCCACTTGCTCAGCCACAGGGACTGCATGGCCTTCCAGATGCACTATATACATCTTTTGGGCAAGTACTATATCCGGCAGTACGGAAGAAAAAACTATCCCTACCAATAGAATAGATGGCAGCCATGGCGTCATTATAGCAAACGAGGCCTGCAAAAGCGCGCCGAGTGACAAAGTAACTCCGGGAAAGTCGAATTTATATAGTTGATTCGGAGCTACGTGGCGCCAAATTCGAGTGACGATGCATAAAGCGTGCGGAGAGCGGATCGATTTTGTGGACAAAAAAAGAGATTCGTAACTGCGTCAGAGTCGTGAGCAGCAAACCGGATCGTGCGGTTATTCGGAAACAGCTAGAGGCCAGTGGTGCGTGTCGACAAAAGACCGGTTGGGACAGCTGGCACGTGAAGGGCCAATGGTGAGAGCCGCGGGCGGCCATAATTGTCGGCCGGCGAAAGGGACAAAGGGCGGCAATCTGTCAGAAGCATTAACGTAAGCGATTTAAGGAAAAGCTGAAAAACGCCTTAAGAGTGGATGATTATATTTGACAGACTGTACGTGGTACACTTGTACATTTGACCGCTTTCAAAATGATAGCAGACAAAATTTCATGATTTGTTTTCTGTCGTTTGGTTCATTTTAGAGGCACCCGAAGCAGTATCGCCTCGCATCGAGGGATGAGGGTCTGGCCGATGCATCCGATGTCCACTGCGAGGCGGCTGACATAGCAGATGATGTCAGAGGGTACAACTTGCTGACGAGATTTTGATTTAAGGGGTTGGGTCACGTCACGTATCCCAGTTGCTGGCCGGTTCCTGGGACCTTAACTAAAGACGCAAAAGGCTCTCTCTTGCACGGCTGCGGATCCAAACAATAAAAGTATGTGGCCAAGTGCTAAAACGGTAAATTTTGTCATATTATTCAAAAATTTGAATGGCTCACAGAAGAAGTTAATCATCCGTACGAAATAATAGTACATATTATAACGAATTACGATTTAGGTCATCCTGAAACTTAGGGTACGGCCCCATGTGGCTAAGTACAGGTTATTTTTCTGTCGTTTTCCTATAAAACTTAGCGCAGTACACCGCGCATCGTTATTAGTGTCAACGACACTAATTTGGGTTCTTAAAATTTTGATTTTTTTCCTCAAATAGGATACATGATTTTAATTTTTCCTTGACGTTAATTAAGGTACCGTACAAAATAGCGTAAAGGACGAATTACAATAATATCTAAATAATGTGGTGTACGGTCGATGTCAGACCGTACATAAATGTACCTTTTCAAGTGAAAAATTTACAAAAAATGAGTTAAATAAGACGCGTACGCATAGGATCGTGCGCTAAAAAAATAGGATTGTTCTGACACGTAAATTAGTCTTACATATACGGATATTTAAATTTCACGACGGCGTACGATTTTAATATTTTGTACGGATACATATATTAATGTATATAATCGTACAGCGAATATTCCATTTTTGATGTTCCCAAATTAGCATAAACGCCGAAATTAGAATACACCTTTTTAAAAAAAAATAAAAAATCTTAATTAGCGTCAATGACGGTATATTTACTTCCACACTATTTAAACTTTGACACTAATAACGATGCGCGGTGTACTGCTAAAGTTGCAACCGTACGAAGATATCGCAAATTTGTAGAGTACAATTTGTGTCATCCTCGAATTTAGGATGTACGAAAATTTGCCGTCTTGTGTTTTTTAGATCTACTGTCACTTCATCTTCAAACTTATCATAAAACACATCGGCGATGTGTTTTACATAAAGTAGAACCATTTTCACAAATAGGAAAACATATTATCACGTGTGAAAAGTTTTTATAATTTTTGACAAAGGAAAAAAGTACAGGGCTGTTTGTTTTTGTCCGCGTGCACCTTGTACGGTTTTTTTCCGTATGCACCTTGTACGGTTTTTTTCCGTATGCACCTTGTACGATTTTTTTTTTGAAGGGGTCTCGACGGTGCAGTGTCATTTCACGTAACGGTGTAAAATCTGTGAAGGTGAAAAATCTGCGAAGTCATGGCGGCCGAAAACAGGAGAGGTTTATGCAAAGGCATGTTGTACAACCACGGTTGCAATGCTGCACGTCTATGATGTCACGCAATGACATGCGACATGCCAAATCGTTTCAAAAATTACGATGTGACTTGCGACGCTTCAAAAAGTTTCGAAAAATACGGTGCGGCAAGACACATTGTACACCTTGACAGTCACCACGGGCATTGTTGACGTATACAATCGTCACAAAGTTAAGTAACAATTTCGAGTAAACACATACAGACACCTGAAATCTGAGTCCGCTGGATCCGTGCTAAAAAGCAAAGTAAGTTCGCTAAGTTACAAGTACACGGGGTCGTACCCTTAATTATGTAGTTAAGTTTGGCGTCTTCTTTTTCCGACCGATTGCCACGTCATGAAACATCTATCTCCAAAATAAAATGTTAATCACGTCGAGAGCCGGTTAAAGAAACAACTCACCAACAAATAGTAAAACGCATTCGCACGTCTCACACGATTTTAACATTTTTGCAATAGTGAGAGTACACGTTCACCCACGTACGTAATTAAAAATTTGAGGGTTTTGGAACTCCACTTTCATTCATGGGTCTTTGCAAAAATCTACGTCGTCGACGCCTCTCCCTTTCTATATTCTACTAACTCTCCCCTATTCCACTTTCTGTAATAAACAAAATAAAGAGACTTCAAAAAATATGTTATCATAATCTTTGCACTTATTTTGGTGACATTTTGAGTGAGAATAGACCAAACAACAAAATAAGAAAGCCATGGCTTAAAGTTTAAAAAACAGTGACGTCAACAAACAAACATTTCAAATAAGCAAAAAAAATAAACGTCGCAATGTCACACAAACATAAACGTCTGCAACGTCACAAAAAAAAAGCATCTAAGTATTAAACCGTCACAAAACTATTTAGCATTTACAAGTGTCACAACTATAAATGACTACTTTTGTTTTGAGAGATTGAAACAACGTCAAAATTAGTATAGAAATATTCACTACAAAACAAAGTTTGGACGTGAAGTTAGGGTCAAATAAGCACATGCTATCAATAACTTTTTTTACGTCCTCAAGCCACTCAAAATGCAAAAAAAATCCCTATAAATGGCATACGACAGAACAACTACACTAAGGTACAATTTAACTGTGAGAAGGCATAATATGGCTACGTTTTAATTTTTGGCGATATGTGTATTCAACAGAGTCAACTCCACCTATTGTCAAGCAAAAATATCTTGCTTTAGCTCTCTCGCTTATCTCATGACCTTGCACCTAGGATCTCAATAATACCCCACTACTAAAGGTCCTTTTTCGATGCGTAGTTTAAAAATTTTGCAAGAAAAATCCATTTACATTCGTGTGTGGTAACAATACTATGTGCCTCCCCTTTACCTTGGGCATGTGCCGAGTATGTCCAAAGAGCCATACCTTATAAAATTCATTCAATATTTTTTACATGGTCATTCTATTTAAGTAATTTAACGAGAGTAACAAATATTTTAAACCCTCGTATAACTCTTGTGACATGAGACTCATATTCGCCGTAGATGTCAATCCTATATAATTGTTTTTTGGTTAGTACAAGTCACGTTCATTTGCACTCTTGGTATACCATGTTACAAAATCCTCAAATGAAGTCCATTTAAAATTTTCACGAAACTTCTCTCTTTTTGATGAACCATTCTAATGGGAGGCAACATTTTTCCGATCATGTGAAAAGCATTCGAATCGCCTTCATTTACCATTTGCAAAGATCCATTTAAAACGTTTTAGTTAGATAAAGAGACGTTAACTAAAACTTTTATCAAATCTTTTCACTTTTCAAAAGAAGGTCTATTTAGAATAGTTCAAGAATTTTGTTGAGATGTATTTCCACCCAAAGCCTTATACATGAACTTCAATCCCTAACTTCAATTTGGTTTTGAGGTGGCTCGAGGACACATTCTTGACAATATTGCACCGCTTTTCGTTGCCAAACGTTGTGTTAGAATTTATATGTTTGACAAAATTTCTCCAAATCGTTTTCTAACTCGGGTTGTATGTTTGCAAATCCAAAGTGCGTTTGACAAACATCTTCCACCACGGAAGTTTGGTGTTGCCACCAAAGGTTGATTTGAGGTATTTGTCTATAGTTTCCAAGATATTCTTAATTTACATCAATAATGGGTGAACAATAAGGTCGATCTCTTTAACGCCTTTGACATAGTTCAAAGTAACGCTATTTTTTTTGGCAAGTGCAGTTTCCTTAAAACATAATATTCGATTTTGCTTGTCATTTTCATTCTAAGCTAAGCTCTCTACTCTTTCCTCTTAATGGTCACTTGAAGGATGTTGGTGGCTTAGAATCTGCACCTACCACTCACCAAATATCTTAAGGGCACCTCTTCACGATTTGAACCCCCTTCAAGCTTTGAAATTGTTGTTTTTTTTAGTTTATCACGGTAAACAAAATGTATTTTGTTCCCTTGCTATCGCGTAATCTCTACCTTTCATCATTTGGTGGAGCAACTTCGTAAGATCGTTAGATTTGTTTAACCATCTAAGTTTTTGTTTGGTGCCCACTACGTTTCGACCTCGATCTTCAAATGGGGTTTTGTATTGGT
This sequence comes from Zygnema cylindricum, assembly GCA_037447655.1. Taxonomy (NCBI): domain Eukaryota; kingdom Viridiplantae; phylum Streptophyta; class Zygnematophyceae; order Zygnematales; family Zygnemataceae; genus Zygnema; species Zygnema cylindricum. The sequence goes on from JBBHKE010002834.1 coordinate 74,816, forward strand.
TCGTTTTAATATAATATTTAGCCTTTACGCTGCCCTACAAGAGGCTAATTGTTTATAAATCAAGTAGTTGTTTATAATATATTGGAGGATCTTTTGCTCTAGGAGGACCTTTTGAAGCCTTTGTAAGTCTAAAGTGGCGTTTCCAACCCTAAGAACTTATTGGCTCATATCCCTTCCGTCTCGTGCAAACCTTACAACAAACGTTTTTTTTATATCTTCTCTTCAAGACTTTAACAACCGTTATTTTAGCTCTTTGCGCCACCTAGTTAGGCATATGTTTTGATCCATGAGAAGGATTGTCTGTTTGTCAACAAGATAATATTTTCAATTTTAATGACAATTTAACTTTAATTTCTTTAGCAAAAAAGGAACAGACAATCTCTCTTTGAGCCTATTAGAGTGCTTACCTTTAAAAAATCAGAAGTGGACGAGTGCAGATAATTTTTCCCTTTTACGTGTGTAGGTGTAGGTTTAGTTGGCGTACTTGTTTCCTAATTGTCTGTGTGTGTACAAGGTTATCTCGTGGTCGTTTTATCCTAACTGGACTCCAATTTTAGAGGAAAGAGGACCTTAAATTGATAATTTCCCCCTTTGATCCTTATTTCTTATAGACCATCTAAGCCTTTTCCTATGCGCTTGTCCCCAAATTTCCCCCATTTAGATTTTTCTCATATAAAAAATAATACGGGGTCTTAGTGACCGTGATATTCCAAATGATAACAAAGTCAAACATCTTTACACTCTGATGCCTTTGCACTCAAATATCCGCTTAATGATATCGAGGCGAAAATTAAGTCATGTCGCCTCAGTTAGACAAACAACTGTGCCCAATAGTCGTTGAGGCTCAAAACTAAGTAAATACGATCTTCCCATGCTCTATGTTCGTAACCGCTTAACCATCACTGCTGCTGGACTCTTTCCGAAATATTATCCTTAAAGCGACGATTCAATGATAAGTCACATCTCTGATAGGTGGGAAATACTCGTCGCCAATTGCTACCTACCTTGGCTTTGGCCTTTAGGCACCTAAACCTAATCCATTATATCCTCTAAAATTTTGGATCCAACCTTCTCCAAAAATCCCTTATTTGCCCCATGACAACTCAAACTCCAACTAGCGTAAGAATATCCAACATCCAAACTTAGGCTTTTTCACTTAGTCAACTTTGTTTTTGAAAGCTTTAGTCCTCTCAAAATCTTGTGAGAGAGATCTTCAGGACTTAGCCAATTTTTTGAGTCTTATGTACCTACATTAATGTGTAAGTAGCAAATTTGTTGGATTTAAAAGCTTTTTCCTTAGTAGATAGGGTTGTGAGGAGAGGTTTAGGACTTAAAATAATTTTGGTCTAATTCAATTGTAATACTTACCTTTATTAGTGTTACAGTAGGAGAAGGACAATAGAGTGTATTGTACTTCTACAAGGACACGCGTTGGCACCGGAAGACTGAGCAAATATTTCAAAAGGGCGCCGACATTAACTTACACATGTCCATTATCGAACGAGCGGACTCTCAGAATCGGACGGATGGAGTCGAAAACAGACATCTAGGAAAAATGTTATGTATGGAACAATAATGAATCGTTGATACAAATCGAGGCGACGGACGCGATTCAAATGGGGACCACAAGTGACTAAGCACACTGTACGTACTGAGGTGCTCCGTACTTCAAGACCACAATCGGCTAGACTTTTATGACGGACGAGACTAAGCGACGATAACATTATTTGTACGACTTCCTATTTTGTAAATACCTGAAAACACTTTGTTGTAGTTTAGCGCAATATTAAATAATGTTTCACTGTAGAGATTACGGCAAGTAGAAAATAGGGTTTTGGAATTACTTCGAGTACACTAACGTACAGTTTAGATACCTTGTCATTTTATAGTACAGTACTACAGTGCCACGTGTTTGCATCTGATTTGATAGTGAGCAGTAGATACTCACTCAGTGTATAAAGTGTAGGACTTAGAGAAATTTTGATATTTAGTTTTGGGAATATGGAAATCTAAGGGCAGTTTTTGGGAAACTTGCAGATTCCATATCTTATGGTTTACTGGTTTAATTGTGCTGTAATTTTAGGAATTGATAGTATGTATGGTGATTTAATTGTATGGTGAATTTGGTGTAAATTAGATTTGTGAATCAATTGTGTAGTGAGTGAAATATTTGTATTTGATAGGATTATTGTTAAGCTTCTGTTATAGTCATATCTACTTCTACAACTACTGCTGCAGCTCCACCAGTGATCATACAACAACAAGTTATGGGCTTGTCTTCAAAAATCCCTATCTTCAATGGACAAAAATATGCTTACTGGGCCGATATGGTTGAATCATTTTCAATGGACAAAAATATGCTTACTGGGCGGATATGGTAGAATCATACTTTGAAACTGCAAGTTTGATGGATATTTTGGATGGATCACTTGATGAAATTGATCCGACATGGGCGAAAAAAGATTCGCACGCTCAAAACACTCTGAAGATTCAACTCTCTGAGAACTTGGGTATGTCACGGATCAAGATGAAGAAAGCAATTAATATTTTAAAATCACTCAAGGCGTCATATGAAAAGGCGAATGTTCAAGAGGAACTTTTGTTGGCACGAAAAATCTGGGATAATAAATACTTGGGGGGAACAATGGCGGAGTATACTAATAATTTTCGAGCTTTTATTGATGCACATGCGTGTGCTGGTGGTAATTTTCCAGAATTCGGGCAGGCTGCTTTGGTAACTAGAGGTCTTCCTAGCTGTATAAAACATGCATCTGTCAAGCTGAAACAACATGATAAATCTACCTGGACACTTTTGTTAGCAATCAATTATATATTAGAGGAGAAAGCTACATCTAGCCTTAATGGAGAAAAGCCGGTAGAGGCTTTTAACACAGACATTGAAAAGAGATGTCGGTTAAACCAACGCAGAAGTCAGTTTAATCAGCTGAGGAATCAATTTGATCAAAATCAAGGTCAGTTTAATCGGTTTAATCAGGGCCTAAATAGGCATTCTTCTAATGCATGTTTTTACTGTTTAGAGAAAATTCATGGCTACAGGTACTGCCCTAAACTTAAAAGGCAAATGAGACAAGTTTATACAAGCCATGTTGGCAGCAGAGTCAGTTTAACCAAGGCTTCTGTTGAAATTTATGTATTTTCTACGTATATATTGGGAAAATAAATAGAGTGTTGAAAAAAGGTAATTAATAGTTCACTTCTATATTTTAGTTAGAATGTAAAGAGAGAGAAAGAGAGGACCAAAGGCAGGCCATGGCTGCTGCGTCATTTAGAAGGAGGCAGAATGAATTAGAAGGTATTTTACTAGTTTTAGCAAAATAGTGCTTCTGGCCGGATCTGAACCGGGGTTTGCAGAATGCTATGTAGACCTACACCTTATCCATAGGGGCACTAACGAAACGATACACGTGATATGTTTCACGCATATATATCTATTGATCTAAAGGACTAATTTGCTACAAACTAACGAGAACGCGCATTAATCAATTCATGCATGGAAGCGAATCGAAGCCGTATAAATACAACAGATCGGACGCCCACCATTACAGCCGCCACCCACAATAAGCTTTCGGCGGCCTTTGGGGATAGCCTCACGCGGTGCCACGTGGCGCCACATTATTTGATATCGGAGAAGATGGGAGGAGGAACCATGGCTCCCGATTTGGCAGATGTCACCTTGTAGACCATGTCGTAAAATGGTCGTACAATAAGTACATCGCCCATCGTACCTTCTTGTACTATATAGTGTTCCTATTAGACTAGGGTTTAGTAGTAGGTAGTCGTGAGTAGGCAGACCAAGACTTAGTGATATTTATGTACCTCTCTCTAAGAGAGCTTGTAACTATAAAGGTCATCTTTGACCAACCATAACTTAAAACTCAGTTGACCGAATTCAGTGATTCTTTTTGCTGCGCACTCAATGGAGTCCAGGCTACACAGGGGTGTAGTCGATCAGAATGTTTTCCTGCCAGGGTGGCTGCATTTCTAAGGGAAAGTCAAAGTGGGTGAATGTGTCCAAATCTCATATTTTAACTTTGCATTCTGTGGTGGAACTGAGCACATAGAAAGTCTTATTTCAGAAGGGTGAAGCTGTAATGGAGTTCTGATTGTCAAGGGGTCAATCATTTGGGTTTATATAAACTTAGAGTCGGCACTATCTAGATTAGCTTCTTTTGATCTGCGAATTCTGTGTGGCAATGGAGCCCATAGAATTTCAGCTTTTCTAGAAATTAGTTACAAAAAAATTCTTTGTTTTCTTCTTCTGTAACTCATGAAGATGAGTCTTTGAGCTGTTACAGGAAGATGAGTCTTTGAGCTTTAGTGAGTAGGATGAATCAGAGCTATTTGCCATGGCAATAGCAATGGAGGGCTCAAAGGATTCTGGATGGATCATGGACATAGGGGCATCGGCCCAAATGTGCTGGAACAAGGCAATTTTTACGAATCTAAAATCTACAACTGCAAAAAATATCTACTATGCTCTACTATGCTTGTGGCATGAGTGTTCAAACATCTGCTCAGGGTGATGTTTCTTTGCTAGAAGATGTAGGAGGAAAGTCAGTTGAGAGAACACTTTATAATGTATTGTATTTTCCAAACTTCAAAAAGAATCTGTTTTCTGCTTCTTTAGTTGAAAAATAAAGGCTTTGAGGTCACCCTTAAAGGGGGTAGGCAAGTTGTGAGCAAGCTAGGGAAGATAGCAGTGACATGTACTAGAGATAAAAGCAAAATGTATCGCATGCATATGGTTGATTATAAGGAAAATGATGTTTGTCATGCCGCATCGTATCGTTGCATGCATGCACGCTTTTTAGCACACACTCGCGATATGTGACGCGCGCGCACGATATTATGTAGGCATGCACATTTTCCGCACCCACGCATGATTTCCATTGTCAAGCTCGTGTGCTTTACAGGCACACCTTTATATCACCAAGGATTTCCGGACCGTTTCTCCCTGTACGGTCATCAGAGTACAGAGGAAGGAGTGTACCCAGACATACGAGATTCTTCTATTTCCTAAACTAAGCAAAACGCACTTTATTTTGCGCCTAATAGAGGCCTGACAACCAAGCTATTCCGTCTCCCAGATTGCAATTCCATTACATTCGACGAGTTTACACCAACCCTCGTGGGGGGTAAATTGTGGATTGCCAAGTAAACTTCCGGATTGTCGTCTAAATTATGCTCCTTGCTGTTAATAGGAATTCACTTCAAGTTGAGCTGACTTTTGGTCCATTTATTAACTTAGGTCAAATTGTGGCACTTTTGTGTCCTTCTTAGTACCTTGTCTTATAATTGTGGAACAAATAATTACTTCCGGCCGCGGATCCAGCTGCAGTCCGGTGCATAAATTTTTTGTAAAAGGAGACAAAGTAAACCACAACACACCCCAATGCACTGCGGAAAGACTCTGAAGATCTCCTCGTAGCAACAGCAACAATACACAACATACACGGATAAGGGTTGAGCTTTATTATTCGGAAGAAGATTACAAGTTGAAAGCTCGATGCAAAGGTCTACTCAAAAGATTCTACTATTGACTAGGTTTACAGCACTATTTTAACAAATAAGGTATTAGTCAACTAAGTACTATCGATATGTACACGTGGACCTTCTCAGTCAACCACAATCTATCCTACTAACTTCTAGAACAATGTAGTCAAATCTACATTATGCGGAGTTGCTATACTGCTACGCTGCGTTGCTATGTTACAATACCAAGTTACTACGTTGCTATTATGCGCGACTCTTGCGTCGCAGCTGCGGTGCTCTAGAACCGCAACTACTACAGCCTTGTCCTGAACAAAAGTGTACAATTCTATGTAACCCTGTTATAGTGCCTCCCACTAAGGATTCAGCGTCCCGCTGAACCTCACTTACTCAAGGGAACTGAAGTTGATAGAGTTATATCTCCTCATTGTACTCTTTGAATTCTTGTCGTAGCGTGTCCAATTTACTTTAGAGCTGCTCACATCGAGTCTCCAGCAGCGCAATGTGATGGTCCGTTGCTGCCCAACGTCTTCGGGTGATCCGTTGCCGAACTTGGTTCTACCCTTCCTCCGATGCAGTCGCTAGTACTTTGGGTTGCGGCTCAATAGCCGCCGGTGCACGTGCTTCAGGTGTCGGGATTTGGGGAGCTTCGGGTGCTTTGATTTGTTGTGCTCCATCTACCACCCCATCCGCCGGTTCCCAACGAGGTACCTTCCTCAATTTGAAAGAAACGTGTTTCCTGGCTGCTCGAGCCCGCTGCAGGGAATTCTTCTGTGCCAGCTTGAGTGCCCGTACCTCGGGTGTGACTTCAGCCCGAGAGATGATATCGTGAAGACGGACATCCCATGTGTGATATCGGTGGAGCAGCCACGGAACATCCACCCGGTACCGATAGTGGTCTTCTACCACTTCCACAAATGATATGGCATGAGGGTTTGACTGCACATAACCCTTATGGTTATTCCCTAAGTCCTTCGTCCTCATGAAATTTCAGGCCAGGTGGGACGGCACGCTGGCCGGGATATTAATAGGATCCCTAGGTTTTCCTGTGCCCCACACTGCTGGCCAATCCGAAGGATCCATTAAAAGCGTTTGACAAAGATGAAGACGAGGTATGGATGTTGGGGGTCGATAGGTAGTGGGAACAGGTAGTCCAGAATTTCTTCCCCTTTTTCACTTTCCTCGTCCGTCTCCCCTTCTTCCCGTCGTAGATCAAATACGTCATCCACGCTGGGATAGTGTGCCTCAGCCCTCTTTTTTGATCTCTCGGAGGACTGCTCGTCTGCGGTGCTCTCTTTATTAGGGTCCTTAATCACCTCCAGATCCGAGGAACGCTCCTCTATATGTGGGGGTGTTGGTTCCCGTTCCGGCTTATCCGCGTCTGAGAGTTCATGGTCTTCTTCATCATCTTGATCCTCCTTTTCGAGTGGGTTGTACTCGCGGTCCCTACGAGTTTTCTAACCCTTCTCCTCCACTTGTCTCCGCTGGCCCTGTCTCGCTACTAGTTGTCTCTTCCGGTTCCGGCTCTGCCTCTACCTCCCTCCTCCGGTCTGCCTCTACCATGACCTCCGCCGCTGCTAATAATCTATCCCGGTGGGGTGTATCCTCCTGCTCTACCCGTTGAAGTCTCCTCCATTTTGGTGGTGGAGAGGACGACAACGCCATACATGCTGTTGTGCAAGATAGTTCAGGTAATTCGAGAAAAGAAGATAAACTGGTTGTGCGGAGCGAGACACTCTCCAAACTGCTTCGACTAGGTTGGTTGCGAAGGCTGATGGCGCCTTTACCCGCGAGGGTTGGGGGTTTCACTGTTAGACTTTTCCAAACGTCGCAACGTGCGATGGTATTACAGCGTCCAACATTCCTTAAATTGCGATGCTGCGACGAAACCGCGGGTTTGTCGTCACCAATGTTATGATGCACATCTGCGTCGTTGCGATTTCATGTTAGCGCAGCGGTAGCGCTGCGATTCTCTGACGGCACCGCTGCTATGCTGCGCTTCGGTGGCTGCGACACCATAGTGATACGGTCCGTTATTATTGCCGCTGTGTTACTTTGCCGAGTCTCTAAGATTATTGCGATGCTTACGACATTGCAATTTGTTCCTTCATCGCGTCCTTTGCGATTGCCCCTCTGCTTAAGCTTAGTGTCCGCACTCTGCGTAAACCGGCGCAGCAAATCAGGTGAATGCAGATCCTTCTCGTCCACCCAAGAATTGTCTTCAACTCCATAGCCCTTCCATCGCACCAAATATTGTGTGGAGTTAGAATTTTGAAGGCGACGCGACTGAAGGATCTCCTCCACCTCGTACTCGTCCGAGGAATCCTGAATGGGCGGTAATGGGGTACACGGGCGTTGATTAGGAAAAATCGAATCATGGTCGCGAAACGGCTTGAGTAGGGAAACATAAAAAACATTGTGGATATGCCTTTCGTTCGAAATATTTAATTTATAGGCCACCTCTCCCACCTTTGAAAGGACAGTGAATGGTCGCGAAAATCTCGGTGCCAATTTCTTGGAGAGGGCACCAAGTAATGACATGTTTGCCATATTCAGGCGAACCTTATCACCCACACTAAAGACGATGTCCTTCCGGTGAACGTCGGCTTGCAACTTTTGACGGTCCTTTGCAAGCTGGAGGGCTTTCGTCGCCTTTTCAAGATTCCCTTGCAGCGTTTTTGCAAAGTACAGAGCTGCGCGCTTAGGGCAATTCGTGACCAATAAATTTTGGGAAAGAATGGGTTGTCCCCCATTAAGGGAAAATGGAGCAGTATTAGTGGACAAGTGCACCGCACTATTATACGTCACTTCAATCGCCGTTAAATGGTTCACCCAATCCGTTTGGTGCATTGATATCTAAGCCCGTAGGCCTCCTCCAAAGTCTTGTTTACCCTTTCAGTCTGACCATCGGTCTGAGGGTGATAAGCCATAGACATGGCCAAGTGCGTTCCACACAACTCAAACAGACATCTCCAGGAGTGGCTAACACACATTCTATCACGGTAGCTGATGATCCTCTTCGGAAGTCTGTGATGGCGGAATATCTCCCGAAAGAATAAGTCTGCCACATCTCGAGATGTAGCCGTGGTTGTCGTGGGTAGGAAATGGGCCATTTTTGTTCGATAATCTACGACGACAAAGATGGAGTCATAGCCTTCCCGAGTCAACGAAAGAACAACGATGAAGTCCATCGAAATCGCTTCCCAAGGGAAAGATGGTATTGGCAAAGGCTGGAACAGACCTTGATGACCCGATTTCGATTAATTTATGTTGCAAGAGTCGCATGTCTTGACATATTCTGCAATGTCCCGAGTCATGTTCGGCCAATAATACGCCTCATCAACGCGTGCGATTGTTTTATCCCGTCCGGGTTGTCCACTAAAAGGCTCATCATGACAAATTTTTTGGATCATATGACATAGCTCATGGTTTGTCAGAACATATAGTCTCATTGTGTGACTTGATCTGTACCGCCTTATACCGTTGGCGGTTCTAACCAATACCTTTTGTTTAACCAGTTCCTTGATAGCATCATCTTTGTCGTATGCCGCATTGATCTTATGCAGCCACTGATCATCCACTTGTACCGTACTTGTCACTTCGCTGATTTTCGGATCCTACGGTTTGTCCGAGGCTGCGGTGTTCTAGCTTACAGAACTTTCGCTTTGATCCTGTGATGTTTGCAAACCTTGCTCCGTCAGTGGCGCAGCTACTCCTGGTCTTCTTGACAGCGCATCTGCCGGGTTTGTCTTGCCCGGTTTATACTCAATAGTTAACTCCGGTCTGAAGGTCTGAAGAAACGTCATCCATTGCACCTGTTTCTTTAACAACTTTGGCTGTGTCTGAAGATATTGTAAGGCGTGGTGATCAGTGATGATGGTGATCTACTTCCCTTGAACGTAGCATTTCCAAACTTCCAACGCGTTAATAATTGTTATTGTCTCTTTTTCATGCGTGGCCCAGTTAAGTTCCGTTGCCTTTAGTTTCCGAATGTTGTAGGCAATGGGTTTAAGACCCTTGCCTTGAATCCTGATTAAGGATCGCTCCAATAGCCGTATCGCTGGCGTCGGTAATTATCGTCCAATGTAACTACAGGTCTGGAACAGCTAACACAGGGGCGGTAACCAACCGCTCCTTTAGCGTGTCAAAGGCTGCCTTTCGCGCCGTTTTCCACTCATAGGGCACGTCATTCTTAAGTAATTATGTGAGTGGTGGAGCAATTTTTGCAAAACCTTTGACAAAACGGCGATAATAGGAGCATAGTTCAAGAAAGCTCCGTAACTCCGTTATGTTCGTTGGCTGCGACCACTCCTTCATTGCCCTAGTTTTTTTGGGATCCACTGCGATTCCATCCTGGCTCACCACATGACCCAAAAACTCAATTTTCTCCTCCAAGAAGTCACAATTACTCCTTTTCGGTTACAACTTGTTCTCTCGAAGGACTTGTTAGACCGTTCGCAAGTGCTCCACTGGATCCTCCAACGTCTTGCTATACACCAAGATGTAGTCCAAGAAGACAATTACGAAGGAGTCCAAATATTGCCGAAAAATTGAATTCATTAAGTGTATAAAGGTCGCCGGCGCGTTGGTCAACCCAAATGGCATAACCAAAAATAGGAAGTGAGCGTACCGAGTTCGGAATGCGGTCTTTTCCACATCTTCTTCGGCAATTCTGATTTGGTGATAACCACTTCGTAAGTCGATCTTTGAAAAATATTTGGCACCTCTTAACCTGTCTAACAATTCATCTATCTTTGGTAGAGGGTACGCATTTTTCACCGTCAACTTATTTAGCGCTCGGTAATCCACACAGATACGAAAACCTCTATCTTTCTTATTCACAAAGAGGACGGAGGCTCCATACGGTGACTTGCTCGGTTTGATTGCTCCGGCTTCGACCAACTCTGCAAGTTGCTTTTTGAGTTCATCTAATTTGGTGTAGCTCATTCTGTACATCCGATTTTCTAGGGGTACGGCTCCGGGAACAAGCTCTATCTTGTGGTCTATTTCGCGCGTCGGAGGTAAACCTTCCGAGAGCTTCGGGGGAAAGACATCAACATACTCCTCGAGAAGTTTTGTCACGACTTCTGGGGCCTCTACGGAAGACTTTCCGGTGTCATCACCTCCTTTTGAGTCTAAGTCAGGATCTTTATTACTCCATTCCTCTCGAATCCCCTCCTTTGTCTCCTCCATAGGTTGGACGACCGCCATACAACTTGTTTCCCTTTTCTTGAGTGCCCTTTTAAGTTGTGAGGCCGAAAGCAAGCGTCCCTCTTCCAATTCCTTACCAGCTGCTCACATCTTTACCTCAAACTCTTTTTCACCTTTCTTAACTCTCATGTTACCACTTCTCGAATCGATCGTCGGGTTCCACTTTTGCAGCCATGGTTTCCCCAAGACTATTTCATGGTCTCTAAGCGGTAATACATGAAGGGTGTCAAACTATTGGAACTTCCCAATTTTGACGCATAACCTCAAAGTGCGATGAGTAATCAATAGGGTACTTTCGTCGGCCAATTGTAGCGTCTGATAATCCAATAGAACCACGAGAGGAATTTTCAACTTTTTCACTGTCATCTCGTTGATGAAGTTCCTCGACGCGCGAGAGTCCACCATGAAGCTAGCTGGGCTCACTCTGATCTGACCTTCAAATATTAAAGGATCTCCCCCTTCACCAGCTAACCTCATGACGTTAAGTATGCCCTTTTTAGGACCCCTTCTTTTTGGGCATTCTCGGGCCATATGATGTGGGGAACCGCATTTGAAACATAAGACGTTTTGCTTCCTCCGTTGGAGCTCCTCGGGGGATAAGTCATTCGTCTTGGTCTTAGTAGGCTTCTTCTTTTTCTGAAGCATGTTGACCACCTCCTTATCCTCATTAATCGCTTGGAGCTTCATGGGGGTTGGACCATCATCACGTCGACCTCCCCCGCCGCTACTCGACCCAAAGTGATAGGATCTACGCATGGTGAAGTCCACCGAATCACTCCGTTCCGCAAACTAGATAATCGCCGAGAGGCTATGAGTCGTACTTTCTTGAGCGAGCCATTGTTCCACATCCCTACGAATGGAGGATTTTAGCCCTTTCACGTAACGATCCACGGCTTCCTCCTCCGTCATCGTGGGTACATGAACTTTGCATTCTAATAACCGCTGCATGTACTCCAACACCGAGGTATGTTGCTTCAAAACTGCGATTTTATTCGTTGCAGTCTTAACAGTATTGATGGGTTTCCAAGAGTCACGCAAGAGCTTAATGAAAAGGGTCCAATCAGCCGGTATCTCCTCATTTTTGACCATCGTCCTTCACCATGCTCCCGTTGCCCCTTTAAGAAGACCACCCGCGTAGTGAATCTTCTCACGGTCCGACAAGCTAGGTAAATTCTCGAGATAATTCGCAATGGAGAACAACCATGCATCAAGGTTCTTGTGCCTGTCCGGGTCAAACTCGTCAGGGAGTCTTAATTTAGGCCTTTTTGAGTCTCACTCCACGCCTCTATTGTTGAAATAAATGGTATTTTCTAGGTTAGTTAAAAGATTTAAATAAGAGCAAGAAAAACAGAGGCAGCCTGCTTCTAGCTTCTCTCTCTAGCCCCCATACTTGTCGTAGTCACTGAAGGCTGGAGAGGAAGCTAGAGCCATGGCTGCCTATGCTCCTTCTAGAGTCAGAAGGCAGAGCCTTGGTAAACTTACCAAAAGGATTGACGGACCCAGGATTTGATCCTGGTACCTACCATCCGTCAAAGTAGCCGTTAGTCTTACCCTGTAGTCTAAGACTAGTGCTGAAGTATATAGGTTACGATAGCTACTTAAAGATGACGAAAAAGAGAAGTTCGATTTATTGACAAACGGACCGCAATCACACAGTGACAGTTAAAAATAGAATTACACCTGAAATGTACTACTTGTATTTTTAACGGCTATAAATTAAGGCCGACATTAATCTAACGACGAAGAAAGAAGCCGACATCGCGGAATGGTCGATTTGGCGGTTTTCGGTCACAACCACAACGGGTGACACGTGGCAACATGATATTGGATGACGGCATCTCCGGGACATATTATGGCGAACCCGGATATGGCAGGCGTCGTCTTTCTGGCCATATCGTACAATAGCCGTATAGAAAGTACTTCGGACCAAGTACCTTTCTGTACTGTACACTCAATTGATTGGTTTCGTACATCAGTAGTAGAGGGTTTAGAGAGGTGTTTAGGACTTAGAAAATTAGAGATAGCCGCCTCTCTCTCAGAGGCCTTTTGTATAAAAGGGTCATCTTTGACCATTGATTTTTAACTGCTCAGGGGAGCAAATTCAAGGATTCTTTTTGTGGTAGACTCAGAGGAGTCAGCCCTTCCAAAGGGTGCAGTCTGGTCAGTCTGTATTCTGTCAGGGTGTCAGCAATATTCAGACGAAGCTCAAAAAATTGAGGTTATCCTAGAGGCTTCTAGCAAGCTGCCTACTCTGAGTACCTATGGAGGTCTCAGAGTTCCAGGTTATGGGCCCACCCTCTTAGGTGCCCATATTCAATGGGACAGGGTTAATCTACTGGGAGAGTATGATGATGGGAGCCCTATGTGAGAAAAGATTTTGGGGAATAGTGAGTGGGCGAGTGAAGCGCCCATCCGGTCCTGCTATTCCTCAAGGGTTTGGAGGAAGCAGATTTGGTAGGAAACCAGATCCACCGTCATCAGAGGAATCAGAAGACGGAGAAAGCATCGTGATGGAAAAAGGGAAAGAAAAAGAGAAATCCACACCTATAGCAACCGGATTTGCTTTCATGTCTCCTATACCGAGGAATGAGGAGAATGATATCGATACGTGGGACTACAACAACATGGCAGCCAAGCATTTTATCCTCCGTCATCTCACACAAGGACTGGCTGGTCCTCATTTACAGGTGGAAAGGGCATCCGATCTGCACGAAACAAATGAAACAGACACTTTTAACGGTCGACATTTAATGTCGGATTTAATCCGACGGCGCACGTCGTCGCCGAGATCGCGGAATGGTCACTTTGGATTTTATGGACGTGGCATGACGTGGCGCCGCGTGGAAGGATGACATTCGGACGCGGGAATTCCGGAGGAAGTATGGACAAGTGGAAAAATGACACGCGTCCACTCAAGAGCCTTGTCGTACACCAGCCGTACAGAAAGTACATCGGCCATAGTACCTTTCTGTACTTTACAGTAATACGATTGGTTCGTACTTTAGTAGATAGGGGTTGTGAGAGGGATTTAGGACTTAGGAAATATTTGGTAGACAGACACCTCTCTCTAAGAGAGCTTTGTATAAATTGGCATTTTTGCCGGCTCATAACTTATCGCCTGGTTGGCCGTTTTCAGTGATTCTTTTTGCTACGGACTCAGGGGAGTCCAGGCTACACAGGGGTGCAGTCAAATTCTCAGTTTGCCTTCTTGGGCAGAAGTGGTCGTGGCTTAAAGTGGGTTAGTTAAATACTATCTAGAGGCTTCCTGTATTCTGTAGTCCAATGGAGGACATTGAATTGCAACAACAACATGGCAGCCAAGCATTTTATCCTCCGTCATCTCACACAAGGACTCGCTGGTCCTCATTTACAGGTGGAAAGGGCATCCGATATGTGGGATGCGCTGATAGAGATGTACCGTAGTGGTACTATTCAGGAATAGAAGCTAGCAGACCAAAGGATCAATGGATACTTTCACAAAGGAGAGAAGATGCTCGATTTCTGCAATGAGCTGGCTATACTTTTCATAGAGTTAGAGTGTGCTGGAAAAGTAGAAACCGAGAAGGCAAAGGTACATTGTTTACTCATGAAACTACCCGATGAGTATGAGAACATTGTAAACCGGGTACAGGATCTACAGGACTCCAGGTGGGTATGGAATTCAGTAGTTGGTATGATCCTCGTCCGAGAGAATACAATCGAAATCCGAAGGGGAGTTAAGAACGGACAAGCCTTGGCGGCTTGAGCAAGTTGGAGAAACAAAGATTCACGGAAACCCCTTGGAAGTCATGGAAGGGAAGACCTGAAAAATCAATCCAATGAATCCGGAACGAGGGGACCAAAGGGGCTTTGTCACTTTTGTAAGAAACCCGGGCATTACATGGCTGAATGCACCAAACTGACCGAGCTTCGGATAAAGGAGGGGCAGACCGAGGGTCAAACACGAGGGAAGAAAAAGGCACTTGTCACACAGGTACTCCAGGACGAATCCGATGAGGAGGACAACGAACTTCTTTTGGATGAGGAGTTGGAGGCAAAAACAGAAGTCGAAATTCCACGAAAGCAGAAATGTGCTTTCGGTGGACTGAAAGGTGAAGGAGGCTGGATTGTGGATTCAGGTGCATCTATGCACATGTGCAAAGATAAGCATCTGTTTACTAAGCTAAGAAAGATCCCTACAGTAGAGATTGAATATGGGGATGGGAGGGTAATGACCACTACGTATGTAGGATCGGTGGATCTGAAAGTCGTAGTGGAAGGAAAAACCTCAATAGTTACGTTCTCCGATGTATTGTTTATTCCGGAGTTAAACAAGAATCTTATCTCTACGTCTGTATTAGATGATAAAGGATTTGAAACTAGCACCAGAAAAGGAGTCTTTACAGCTAGCTTTGAGGAAGATGTGTATTTCACTGCTGAGAAAGGTAGCCAAAGAATGTTCAGGCTTGCTTTAATTAATGAAAATCTCAAACTTTACTATGCTGGTGTCAATGATATTATGTTGTGGCATAAGAGACTTGGGCATGTGAATCTAGATAAGTTAAGAGAAATGAAAATGTTGGGAGTAGTTGAAGGGATACGCTTTGGGGAAAATGATAATGTGAGTGATTACAATGGGTGTGCTCAAGGTAAAGCACACAGATTACCATTCCCAAAGGAAGCAACTTATAAAGGAGAAAAAGTTCTTGATTTGGTGCACATGGACATTTGGGGACCGGCGAGAGTGCCATCACCCGGAGGCAAAAGATTTATGCTAACCATTACTGATGATTGGTCCCGGTACTCTCGAGTATACTTTCTGAAAAATAAATCAGAAACTCCGGAGTATTTCAAACAATATAAGGCATGGGTCGAGAAACTTCACGAGACCTCAATAAAAAGAGTGAGAAGTGACAATGGAGGAGAATATACCTCCAATCAGTTTGAAGAATTCTTAAGGGAGGATGGTGTTCAACATCAAAAGACAGTTCCAGAAAACCCGGAATAGAATGGTGTTGCCGAGAGATTCAATAGGACACTAAATGACAGTGCACGGAGTATGTTGTCAAATAAAAGGATAGGAAAAAGATTTTGGGCAAAAGCTATGAATTGTGCAAATTATTTGAGAAACAGAGTTCTAACTTCGGCGGTGAAAGGCCAAACTCCATATGAGAAATGGACCGGCCGAAAACCTGATCTATCTCATTTAAAGGTTTTCGGTAGTAAAGTCTTCAGTTTAGATACAGATAAATCAAACTGGAAACTAGATCCTAAAGGGAAACCACGATACTTTCTAAGATATGATGAGGATGTAAAAGGGTATACAGTATATGATCTAAAGAGAGAAGATATATTCTTAGTTAAACATCTGGTAGCTATGGATGAAAGAAAGTAAGTAGATCCCTTTAAATCCTCAAAACCAGTCAGAATCAGAGTTGAGTCAGACAATTCTGATGACTTTCATCTCCCTAACTATCCGAGTTTTCAGGAAGACGATACTCTTGCAGGTTTGGATGATATCCTTGCCGATTCAAAACAGACAGAGAAAGACATGAACTTGGAAACACCAATGACACAAGCGGAAGACGTGGTGGAAACGGATATGGATCTAAGGGATAGGGGAGAAGCCGTGGTTAATCGAAAGAATCCACGAGAACCATCTATTCTAGCCGCAGATTTTGAGGGAGGGAGACGAAGCAGCAAAAGGTTTCAAGAGAAACAAGTTAACAACAAGGTAACTAAACTATCTCAAACATATGAAGAGGCAATGAACTGTCCGGAAAGAAACCGGTGGAAGACGGCCATCAATGAAGAGATGACTTCAATTATGGCGGCTGATACATGGGAGCTGGTGGACTCTCCTCCCGATAGAAAACCAATTGGATGTAAGTGGGTTTTCAAACTAAAACTGAATCCGGACAATACAATTGAGCGGTATAAGGCTCGGTTAGTGGCGAAAGGTTTTACTCAGAAAGAGGGAATAGACTACGAAGAAACCTTCGCTCCGGTAGTCAGATTTCCCTCGGTTCGAATACTTCTCAGTCTGGCAGCTGTAAAAGACATGGAAGTCCACCAGATGGACATAAAGACAACGTTCCTACATGGAGAACTAGAGGAGGAGATCTTCATGCGACAACCGGAAGGATTCGTGGAACAAGGAGAGGAAAGTAAGGTATGCCGGCTAATCAAATCTCTCTATGGTTTGATACAGGCACCCAGACAGTGGAACAAGAAACTAGATGAGTTCCTTAGCAGTCTGGGATACTTTCGCATCAGTTCAGACCATTCAATTTATGTTTTTGAAGATGAGGAAGGTGCCATCTTTATTGCAATTTACGTTGATGATCTTCTTGTTCTAAGTAAGTCATTAAAGAAAATTAACAAACTAAAAACAGATCTAAAGGGAAGGTTCGAAATGAAAGATATGGGGGAGGCTAGATATATTTTGGGAATACAAGTAGAGAGAAATAGGAAAAAGAGGATAATTAAATTAACTCAGAAAGAGGCAATTGGAAACATGCTGGAAAAATTTCAGATGAACAAAGCCAACAATTGCACTACTCCCATAGATCTAAAGAAGGGAAGTGAGGGGAGTGAGGAAGGAGACATCCTAATTCTAGATGATGAACTAGGTCTAGAAGAGAAGAAGTTTTTGCAGACTATTCTATACAAACAGGTAGAATTGGTTGTTTCAGATTTAACAATATCATCTTGCCCCAGAAAAATTGAATAAAAGATAAAATTAAATATTATAACAAAGCAAGCTCAACATACCATGGAAAGCCAAGTTGACATAAAGAGAAGACGAAATATTCCCGGTGCCACCAATGACAAGTATGATCCTCCTTCACACCTCGATTTCCGCAAATCAGAACCCACTGGATTCTTCTTAGTTTCAATGGCAAAAGTGAAGATCGCCCAAAAGGATGGATAGTGCTCACTAGCGGCCCAAACTACGACCTCAAAACAAGACAGATCTAAACCAAGATGGTAATATAGTGAAGCACTCAAACAAGACAAAGATTCTCCAAAAGAAGTTTTTTTTGTAATTTTCAAAGGGTTTTCACAGGAGACAGTATTGAAAAGCAGCTTGTTTCCTTCGGCCCCAAGTGCCTTATACATCAAAGTTTGTCAAATCGTAGGTCCAAAAGTCAAAGTTGTACTACTACCCAATGAGCGGCAAGTAGGTGTAATGGAACTGACTTGAGACAAATTAATCAGTACTACGCTTGGGGCAAAAGTATTACAAGGTTACAGACAATTGTACACTATTGTTAAGGATAAGGCAGTTGTAGTTGCGGTTCGAGAGCAGCGCAGCTGCGACGCCAAAGTAGCGCAGCATAGCAACATAGCAACTTAGTATTTTAACATAGCAACGCAACGTAGGAGTATAGTAACGCCGCAGAAAGTAGATTTGACTACATTGTTCTATAAGATAGTTGGATAGATCTTGGTTGACCGAGAAGGTCCATCTGTACATAAGGATAGTACCTAGTTGACTGGCACGTGATTAGTTTAAATAGGTCAGTAAACCTAGTCAATAGTAGACTCTTTTGAGTAGACATTCGCTTCAAGCTTTCAACTTGTAATCTTCTTCCGAATAATAAAGCTCAACCCTTATCTGTGTGTGCTGTATACTGTTGCTGTTGCTACGAGGAGATCTTTGGAGTCTTTAGATAAGGGTTGAGCTTAAAGTTGTTATGTTGCTATGCTGCACTACTCTGGCGTCGCAGCTGCGCTGCTCTCGAACCGCAACTACAACTGCCTTATCCTTAACAATAACGTACAATTGTCTGTAACCTTGTAATACTTTTGCCCCAAGCGAAGTACGGATTAATTTATCTCAAGTCAATTCCATTACACCTGCTTGCCGCTCATTGAGACCTCCATAGGACCTCAGAGTAGGCAGCTCACACGAAGCCTCTAGGATAACCCTGACCCCTTTGTGTTTCAGCAAGAATAACTGCCACCCTGGCAGACAAAATGTCTGACCACCTTCACCCCTTTAAAGGCAAGACTCTCCTGAGTCTATAGCAAAAAGAATCTCTGAATTTGCTCCCCTGAGCAGTAAGTTATGAAGGGTCAAAGTTGACCTTTTGTACAGAAGCTCTCTCGGAGAGAGGGTCCAATCTATCAAATTTTTCTAAGTCCTATCTCTCTCTAAACTCTATCTACTGAAGTACGGCACCAATCATAATAGTGTATCGTACATAAGGTACAAGTGCCGATGTACTTTATGTACGGATATTGTACGACATGGCCAACAAGTCGACACATGCCATTTTTGGATTCGTTCTTGGAATCCCAGAAGATGTCGCAATCCAATGTGATTTTGCCACGTGGCAATTGACGTGACGTCAACCGCAAACCGCCGAAAACCTATTCCACGATCTCGGCATGCTTCGTGGCTGTCCGATTAAGCCGGATTACAATCGTGACCGTCATAAATTCTTCCGCAGTATTTGTTTCGCTTTCTAAACAAAATGCGCAGTATCCGTTTCGGATGTTTCGTACGCCGTACTTTACAAACTGTGTCTATGTTTAAAGATCCGTTAAATGAAATAGACTACGTGCTAACATTTAAATACCTATCAAACTATATATCTTCAAGCATGATGGCAGACTAAATGGCTAAGGCTACAGGCTAAGTTGACGGGTGGTAGGTACCAGGTTCAAACCCTAAGTCCGTCAATCTACATTTTGGTAAATCTACCAAAATCTACAACCCGTAACCCTATCTCTAATCAGCATAGGCAGCCGTGGCTCTAGCTCCCTCTTCAACCTTCAGTGACTACGACAAGTGTGGGAGCTGAAGAGAGAAGTTAGAGGCAGACTGCCTCGGCTTCTTTTCTGCATTTTGCAAAACCTAGAAAATACTAAAATAACCTTTTATTTCTACACTCCCCTTATTTTCTAGTCACTCTTTATTTTAAAACCACACTTCTCCCGGCAGAAAATTAGTTTAGGGGAAGAAACAGGTTTGGTCATCATATCAGCTACCATTTCACTATCTGGTTTATACTCCAAACTTATTATCTTGTTTTCTACTTTCTCCCTAACAAAGCTAAGCCTAATGTCCATGTGTTTGGCTTTAAAGTGATGTTTAGGATTGGTATAAATGGCAATGGCAGCCTGATTATCACAAAACATTTTTTGGACACCACTCTTAAGTTGACCAGGCTCACCAAGCAAAAAATTGACCCACATTAATTCTTTTACAGCAGAGCAAGAAGCCATGTACTCAGCCTCCATGGTGGACTGAGCAATGAACTTTTGCTGCTTGCTGCTCCAGCAGCAAGCCCCATCACCCACATACAATACATATCCAGATGTGCATCTCCTCATAGGAGCATCCCCATAGCTGGCATCACTCCAAGTGGTGATGTCAGTATTTTTCCCACCCAAATGCAACCATAGATCCCTAGTTCCTATGAGATATCTAAGGACTCTCTTAGCTGCCTCCCAATCTTTCTTAGTGGGAGCATTCAGACTCCTACTTAGTACTCCTAAAGCTGCGGATATATCCGAATGGGTACAATTCATAAAATATATTAGGCTGCCCACTACTTGTCTATAAGGGATGGTCTGCATAAATCTTTTCTCTTCCGGGCCTACCTCATCATCTAAGATTATAACTCCCTCTTCCTCAATCCCCTCACTTCCCTTCTTTAAATCAATAAGAGTGGTACAACTATTAGCCTTGTCCATTTGGAATTTTTCTAACATGTTTCCAATGGCCTCTTTTTGAGTTAATCTGATTATCTTTCTCTCTCTGTCCCTTTCTACCTGAATTCCCAAAATATACCTTGCTTCTCCTATATCCTTAATCTCAAATCTTCCTTTTAAATCATTTTTCAACTTATTTATTTTATCCATAGATTTACTTAAAACAAGCAAATCATCGATATAAATTGCAATAAAAATAATTCCTTCCTCATCTTCAAACAAATATATAGAGTGATCTGAGCTGATCCGAATATATCCCAAACCTGTAAGAAACTCATCGAGCTTCTTGTTCCATTTCGTGGGCGCCTGTTTCAGCCTATACAAAGATTTGATCAATCGGCATACCTTGCTTTCCTCCCCTTGCTCCACAAATCGTTCGGGCTGTTGCATAAAAATTTCCTCTTCCAACTCTCCATGTAGGAAGGCCGTCTTGATGTCCATTTGATGCACTTCCATGTCTTCTACTGCCGCCATACTGAGAAGTATCTGAACCGAAGGAAACCTAACGACCGGAGCAAAAGTCTCCTCGTAGTCAATTCCCTCTTTCTGGGTAAATCCCTTCGCCACTAACCTAGCCTTGTAGCGTTCAATGGTGTTATCCAGGTTGAGTTTCAGCTTAAATACCCACTTACACCCAATTGGCTTCCTGTCAGGAGGACAGTCCACCAATTCCCATGTATCGGCCGCCATAATTGAGGCCATCTCCTCATTTATGGCTGTTTTCCACCGGTTTCTTTCAGGACAAGTCATTGCCTCATTATAAGTTTGAGGTTCATCGGGGTGAGACAGTTTCGTTACCTTATTGTTAACTTGTCTCTCTTGCAGTCTTTTGCTGCTTCTTCTTCCTCCCTCAAACTCGGTTGCCGGAATAGATGGTTCTCTTGGATTTTTCCGAACAGTTTCTACTTCTCCCCTATCCTTTGATTCCAGGTCGATTTCCACCACGTCTTCCGCTTCGGTTGGAGTTAATACAAGGGGTTCCACATTTGGGTCCTTCTCGATCTGATCCGTACCAACAAGATCATCATCTTCTTGAAATCCTGGATAGTTAGGAAGCTGAAAGTCATCAGAATTTTTTGACTCAAATCTGATCTTGACTGTCCTTGTATGCTTAAAGGGATCAATAGATTTTCCTTCATCCATAACCACTAGATGCTTCACTAGAATAATATCCTCTCTTTTGAGATCATAGACTCTATATCCTTTTACATCTTCATCATATCCTAGTAGATATCCTGGTTTTCCTTTTGGGTCTAACTTCCAGTTTGACCGATCTGTGTCTAAACTGAACACTTGACTACAGAAAACCTTTAAGTGTGAAACATCTGGTTTTCGGCCTGTCCATCTCTCATAAGGTGTTTGGCCTTTTACTGCTGAAGTAAGAACTCTAATTTTGAGATAATTTGCACAGTTCATTGCTTCGGCCCAAAACTTCTTTCCTATCTTCTTATCGGACAACATATCCTAGCAGTATCACTCAGTGTTCTATTTAATCTTTCAGCTACACCATTCTGCTCAGGATTTTCAGGAACTGTCTTTTGGTGTTGCACTCCATCTTCTCTCAAAAACTCCTCAAACTGGTTAGAGGTATACTCTCCACCATTGTCACTCCTTACTCTCTTGATTGAGGTTTCATGGAGTTTTTCACTCCATGCTTTATATTGTTTAAAACATTCCTGAGCCTCTGACTTATTTTTCAAAAAATACACTCTGGAATACCGAGACCAATCATCGGTGATAGTCATCATAAATCTCTTCCCCCCGGGTGATGGCACACTGGCCGGCCCCCAAATATCTGTGTGTACTAAATCTAGAATCTTTTCTCCCTTATAGGTGGCAGTTTTTGGGAAGGGCAACCTGTGTGCTTTACCTTGAGCACATCCACTACAATCACTTAGATTCTCACTTTCACCGAACTGAATCCCTTCCACTACTCCCATCTTTTTCATCTCTCTTAACATATCTAGATTCACATGCCCAAGCCTCTTATGCCACAACATTATATCATGAACACCAGCATAATAAAGTTTCTTCTTTTCATTGCTTAAAATCAGCCCAAACATCCCTTGGCTTCCTTTTTCAGCAATGAAATAAACTTCCTCCTCAAAGCTAGCATTAAAGACTCCTTTCCTAGTGCTAGTATCAAAACCCTTATCATCTAAAACAGACGTAGAGATGAGGTTTTGGTTCAGCTCTGGAATAAACAATACATTGGAGAATGTAACTATAAATGTCTTTCCTTCTACTAACACTTGTTCCTTGTTCCTCCAATCGGTCCTTGTTGCCAAGGCTTGGCCACTCTTTCCTCCCCTTCGGATCTCAATCGTATTCTCTCGAACGAGAATCATCCCTACCACTGAGTTCCATATCCACCTTGAGTCCGGCAAGTCCTGCACACGGTTGACTATGTTCTTGAACTCCTCGGGTAACTTCATCACTAAACAGTTAACCTTTTCCTTTTCACTAAATACTTTTCCAGCACTTTCTAGTTCTATAAAAAGTGTAACAAGCTCATTGCAAAAATCCAACATCTTCCCCCCTTTGTACACATACTCCTTAATTTTCTGATCAGCCAACTGTTGTTGCTGAATCGTACCACTTCGATACATCTCTATGAGAGCCATCCAAAGATCGGATGCCCTCTCTACTTGCAAATGGGGAGATGCAAGCCCTTGAGTAAGATGGCGAAGGATGAAGTGCTTAGCCGCCATATTGTTGTAGTCCCACGTATCGATATCATTCTCCTCGTTCCTCGGAATAGGTGACATAAATGCCGAACCGGCTGCTATTCGTGTGACCGTCTCCTTCTCCTTACATTTGTCCACCACCTCTCCTTCCTTTGTCTCCTCCGTTGAAGATGAATCTGCATCTCTAGTGAATTTTCCTCCTGTAAACCCTGGAGGTATCCCAAGACTGGATGGACGCCTCACGCGTCCACTCACTATTCCCCAAAAACGTTTCTCACATAGAGCTCCTGTCATCATACTTTCCCAGTATATGAAGCCAACTCCATTGAATATGGGCACCCTAGATGGTGGGCCCATAACGTGTAACTCTAAGACCTCCATAGGACCTCAGAGTAGGCAGCTCACACGAAGCCTCTAGGATAACCCTGACCCCTTTGTGTTTCAGCAAGAATAACTGCCACCCTGGCAGACAAAAAGTCTGACCACCTTCACCCATGTAAAGTCAAGACTCCCTTGAGTCTATAGCAAAAAGAATCTTTGAATTTGCTCCTATAAGCAGTAAGTTATGAAGGGTCAAAGTTGACCTTTTGTGCAGAAGCTCTCTGGGAGAGAGTGTCCAATCAATCAAATTTTTCTAAGTCCTATCTCTCTCTAAACTCTATCTACTCAAGTAAGGCACCAAGCATAATAGTGTATCGTACATAAGGTACAAGTGCCGATGTACTTTATGTACGGATATTGTACGACATGGCCAACAAGTCGACACATGCCATTTTTGGATTCGTTCTTGGAATCCCAAGAGATGTTGCAATCCAATGTGATTTTGCCATGTGGCAATTGACGTGACGTCAACCGCAAACCGCCGAAAACCTGTTCCACGATCTCGGCATGCTTCGTGGCCGTCCGATTAAGCCGGATTACAATCGTGACCGTCATAAATTCTTCCGCAGTATTTGTTTCGCTTTCTAAACAAAATGCGCAGTATTCGTTTCAGATGTTTCGTACGCCGTACTTTACAAACTGTGTCTATGTTTAAAGATCCGTTAAATGAAATAGACTACGTGTTAACATTTAAATACCTATCAAACTATATATCTTCAAGCATGATGGCAAACTAAATGGCTAAGGCTACAGGCTAAGTTGACGGGCGGTAGGTACCAGGTTCAAACCCTAGGTCCGTCAATTTACATTTTGGTAAATCTACCAAAATCTACAACCCGTAACTCTATCTCTAATCAGCATAGGCAGCCATGGCTCTAGCTCCCTCTTCAACCTTTGGTGACTACGACGAGTGTGGGAGCTGAAGAGAGAAGTTAGAGGCAGACTGCCTCGGCTTCTTTTCTGCATTTTGCAAAACCTAGAAAATACTAAAATAACCTTTTATTTCTACATACAGCACACATCGATAAGGGTTGAGCTTTATTATTCGGAAGAAGATTACAAGTTGAAAGCTTGAAGCGAAGGTCTACTCAAAAGAGTCTACTATTGACTAGGTTTACTGAACTATTTAAACTAATCAGGTGCCAGTCAACTAGGTACTATCCTTATGTACAGATGGACCTTCTCGGTCAACCAAGATCTATCCAACTATTTTATAGAACAATGTAGTCAAATCTACTTTCTGCGGCGTTACTATACTGCTACGCTGCGTTGCTATGTTAAAATACTAAGTTGCTATGTTGCTATGCTGCGCTACTCTGGCGTCGCAGCTGCGTTGCTCTCGAACCGCAACTACAACTGCCTTATCCTTAACAATAGCGTACAATTGTCTGTAACCTTGTAATACTTTTGCCCCAAGCGTAGTACGGATTAATTTGTCTCAAGTCAGTTCCATTACACCTGCTTGCCGCTCATTGGGTAGTAGTACAACTTTGACTTTTGGACCTACGATTTGACAAACTTTGATGTATAAGGCACTTGGGGCCGAAGGAAACAAGCTGCTTTTCAATACTGTCTCCTGTGAAAACCCTTTGAAAATTCCAAAAAAAACTTCTTTTGGAGAATCTTTGTCTTGTTTGAGTGCTTGACTATATTACCATCTTGGTTTAGATCTGTCTTGTTTTGAGGTCGTAGTTTGGGCCGCTAGTGAGCACTATCCATCCTTTTGGGCGATCTTCACTTTTGCCATTGAAACTAAGAAGAATCCAGTGGGTTCTGATTTGCGGAAATCGAGGTGTGAAGGAGGATCATACTTGTCATTGGTGGCACCGGGAATATTTCGTCTTCTCTTTATGTCAGCTTGGCTTTCCATGGTATGTTGAGCTTGCTTTGTTATAATATTTAATTTTATCTTTCATTCAATTTTTCTGGGGCAAGATGATATTGTTAAATATGAAACAACCAATTCTATTTATTTTTATTATTACTGCGTGGAAATTTATTTGATCCTCTTTGCTAGTTCCTTTTACTTTGGTGGCGGTCCCGCCGGAACACACTTCTAGAATCACTTGTACTAGAACAGTGGGTTTTGAGGACACATTTGGCCTACTTCCAACGGATCAGAATATTACTGAAAAGCCACCTTTCCGCTCGGATTAGAGGGGACAGGAGCTTTACTGTGGAAATTCTCTTTTTGGAAGGGAGCGAGGTTTTCACTTAAGATTTATTTTCCCTTTCCACTGCCATCATGGGTGGAGGAGAAACTCCAGATATCGGATCTGGAGAGAAGGGTAGGTATGAGAAGCTAGTACAAGAAGGAGAGTCACAAATGTCTGAGGAATCCGTACCTATGGAGGGCGTCTTTGATTCTCCGGCCAAAGACCCATCAGTGGTTCCATCTCCTCCTTCTCCTTATAGCTTAACTCCCGAAAATTACCTTATCATTGGCTAAGGCTGCCTAGGCTCAAGTTTAGGGAAGGAAGGAGGACCGGGCCCAGGCCAAGGAAAGGAACACAGTGTCTCCCAGGGCCTGGCCAAAAAGGCTAGCTCATAGGGAGCCCTATTTGGGTCCTCTTCCGGAGGTTGGGCTTCTTACGCGATCTAAGGTACCCGGTACCAAGATTTCGATTGACCCCGCAGTTTTGGCAGATCCACGTTGCCCTGGTTGTAAAGAACTCCTTGCCCTTCACGACCTTCATGAGCTGAAGGTGAAGAGGTACTTGGTGTAGAGAGTGGCTCGGACAGATTGAGCTAGGGTGGTTAGACTTCTGGGAGGGGTGGTGGAGATCTTAAGCAATTCTTCAAAGAGTAGTTCTTCACAATCGATGCAGGAGTGGTCCTGGAGGGCTCCATATTCTCGTCCTCCTCCAACTTCCTCCTTGGACACTATAGCGAGTAGGCCTTTCTAGGGACACAACACTTTGCGGTCTCGTAGGGGAGAAGGGGATAGCGAGAGGGAAGCGCGAGATCCATTGAGAGGGAAGAGGTTTAACCATAGGGACAACAAGGGAAGATGCGCATCTCTTCCAAAGGAAGAGACTTCCCCCACTTCAGCGTTAGTCTCAACTGAGAGACCTTCCCCAACAACACCACCTGTTTGCCCTGCAGGAGGGCTAAGGCAATCCGAACCCACTGATCCAGAGGTTAAAATTGTTCTTTGCAATGAAAAGAGTGTTCTTTACTCATGTGTAAGTGACATGATGCTTTGGCACAAAAGGTTGGGGCATGTGCATCCAGAACGATTAAAGAAAATAAAGAAAAATGGAATAGTGGAGGGTATTACTTTTGAGGATGATGAGTCCTTTGATGATTGTAGTGGATGTTCCCAAGGAAAGATTCATAAACTTCCATTTCCAAAGGCAACCACATTTAGGAGAGAGAAAGTATTGGATCTAATTCACATTGATGTTTGGGGACTAGCAAGGTATGTTTCACATTGGGGGAACAGGTGGATGTTAACTATCGCAGATGATTGGTCTAGATACACGAAGGTATACTTTCTCAGACATAAGTCAAAGGTATTGAGATGTTCCAAAGATGCTACGTAGTTAGTAAGAGATTTCGCACGTTTTTGCATGGGTCAGTTTGAGTCCTTGCTGATCAATGATTGGCCCAGGTAAAACCTATTCAACGGAGCGTTGACTCTGGCCTGGCGATTCCAAGGTTATGATGGATAAATAGTGAAGTATAACAGGAGAGTAAACATCTTTTCTTTTGGAAAAGTTTGTGGAAATTGTGACTGATCTTGGTCCTGAGCGATTAAAACAAAATTGGAGCAATGGCATTTTTCCATTGAAATCTCTTACAAACTAAGTAGTGTTTTAGTTGTTAAGAGATAAAATTATTAAGAGTGGAGAGTAGAGCATAACACTTTAATAAGAAGGGTTGAGCCACGAGGGCACGAGACCAAGCTAATGTTATGAGGACATAAGCTTCTTCTAATTTAAAGTTTATCCTTATATGAGTGCTTTCTAATGTGGATGTGTATTTTCCAATGTGTGGAATGTGTGGTTGAAACCGATTGAAGTAATGGGATTTTTTGAGAGGTAGGAGATCCTATTACATATCGTATCAGAGCTTTGGTTAGAAACCAAGGAGAAGTTTGCTCACTCGAAAATCGACTGCCGTGACCGGTGAGGGTGCTGTAACCTGTGTCGGTAGAACCACAATGTGAAGTGGTAGGGGATTGGAGGTAAACTGAGTGATCACACTGCCAGTGGCTGCTGGTTAGATGTGGGGCGTGCTCCGATCCTAAAGACTAAAGCGGGGTGGGCAGTGTAGCCACCGCTAAAACTAACTCCAATTACCTAGAGGCCAAACAAACTTGCCTTCTCCTAGCAATGATTCATGTGTAGAGGGAGGGCTTGAAGCCATGAAGGGTAAGGATGTGAGGATTAGAGAACAAAAGATCCTGATGTAGTGGGAAATGGGAAATTTGCTAATGGTGGAGAAGGAAAAGTGGAGCACTTTACTTCTTCAAGAGCAAAGGAGTCCTGATTTGACTTAAAACTTTTCAAACCCTAAATTGTTACCTTTGAGAGCTTTCCAATTTTGTTGTTGCAAAATTTATGGTCGAACCTTACCTTTAAGAGCTTTCAATTTTGCTGTTTCAAAATTTGTGGGGAAATTCTTTCATTTTTACATCAATGTTTGGGAAATTGACAAATTGAATTTGTACTAACTTACTTTCAATGTCTTATTGATTTCTCAAATTTTGATCTTTTCAAAGGATTTGTTAAGGAGAAGAAATCTTGAATTGGAGCAATTAGAGGACTTCAAACCTGCACCAAATTTCTTTGGGAAATTATATTCTATCTTTCTTTTTACTCGATTTCATTTTTGTGATAATGGCAAATTCTGCATGGAAAAGTGAAATGGAAAATGCCTTGAATGTTTTGAAAAAACGTACTGTGAAATTGGTAAAAAGATTTAATAATCATGTTACTGCTGTAGATGAAACAATTTTCGTATTGAATAGTGAATTGAAATTTGTTAAAGAAAAATGGGAATGTTTCAAATGAGAAATTGAATGAGCTCATTAACTTAATTCAGATGAAGAATGATGTTAAGGACCAAAAGGGTGAGAGTAGTAAAATGAATGCCTGTTTTAGGGAGGATGATCATGATAGACCAACCAAGATAAGAATCTGAAATTGTCTATTAGTGAGGCACCATCGTTTGATGGTAAGAAGATTGATGAGTTGGATGGTTCGATTTTCATATGGAGTATTATTTGGAATCTAGAAATTGTGATCGTGATGATTACACTTATTTTGCTGTTAGCTATCTGAAAGGCGATGCTCAGATTTGGTATTACACTCATAGAAGGTCTAAATTGATTCTTGATAATGCTAATTGGAAAACATATAAAACCGCGATCAAATCGCGATTATTGTCTGTCACTTTTAAATCCAAATGGAAGAAAAGTGGCTGAACTGTAAGCAAACTAGATCTGTGAAGGATTACATTGTGGAATTTGACTCATCTAGTATTCACGTCATAGGTTTGACTGATGAAATGGCTAAGTTCCATTTCTTAAATTATCTAAACCCTATAATGAAATCAAAATTGAAACAACAAAAATTTAATAATTTAAAAGAATTACAAGACAAGGCATTAGAATTAGAGGATCAGTTCGGGTATAATCGAGAAACTAGATCACTTAGGGGTAATTTGAATGAAGTATCAGAGTAGGATGAGGGGGAATTTGTGGATGAGGGTCTGAATGCTGGTCTGGTGATTAGGCAAAATATTTTCATGGGAAATTAGAAGGGCGGACATATTGTTAATGCATGAAACAAATTTAACAATAGAGGGGGATACATTAAGAGTCCTAAACCAAGCATTAATGCTCAGAAGCCTAACCTTACCATCCCCACATGCACTATTTGTCAAAAAAAGGGTTATAGAGCATTTGAGTGTGCACAACTGAAAAAGATTAAATATTATAACAGTGGAGAGGAGGAACATTTTAGTAGAGAGTGCACAAAACCCAAAAAGAAAGTCACTTGTTTCAAATGCAGAGGTCGAGATCATTACCCTAAAGACTGGACAGATAAAGATTCTCTCAAAAGAGTCGATGTAAATGAAGGTCTCCAAGAGGATATTGCATTATACCTAGTTGAGAAGAAAGCCTAGGAGGTGGGAAACGAATAGGACTAACTAAAAGTCCTCAGTTGAGTCTACTGGATCCAAAAGTTAAAGAGTTAACCTTGGAGGGCAAATTAATGTATGGAAAAGTTAGGAAAGCTAATTTATTTTGATTCTCACTACACTGCATAGTTTAAAGAATCCTTCTGATGAAATTCTCAACAACAACCTATGTTAGGACAGTTAAGTAATGATGACACCAGACACAGTTTGATTAGATTCGAGTCACTCGTGGAAAGAAAACCGTTGAGAGTAATGGTTGATTCAGGTGCCACACATAATTTTATTTCACATAGATTTGTAGAGGAAAATAAAATTCCTACTGTCATAAGGGAAAAGCCTTTACATGTTCATGTGGCAAATGGTAATAAGTCCACATTAAAATTACAAACTGACACGATAGAAGTTGATATTCAGGGTCATAAAATGAAAGTTGTGTGTGAAATAATGAATTTGGGAAGTGAAGAACTAATTATGGGAAAGCCTTGTTAATTGAACACAATACTCAAATTAATTGGAAAATTACCACCTTGAAAGTGAAGTTTGAAAACGGTTGGAAGGTTTTGCAAGCATTATCTCCTAAGAAATTACATAGGAATCATATAAATAACATAACTAGATTGGGAGTGGAAGGTTTGGTATCTGCTAAACAATTTAAAAAGCACTTAAAAGATAAAACAAATCATGCTTTTTTGTTATTAGTAACTGAGACAGTTACTGATGAAAGGGGGGGAAAAACACTAACATTGATGTCATCCCTAAATCAGACACCTCTAAAACTCTTGAAAAACTAAAATCTGATTTTGTAACTGACATTAATACATGTGATGTTGTTGTTAAAGATTTAATTTTTGAATTTCAAGATATTTTTCCAAGTGATTTACCCCTCACGAAGGCCACCTTCCGAGATGTGGAACATGTTATTTACCTTGAACATAGATGCAACCCTCTTGTCACAAGAATTTATAAGCACACTTTCTTTGAGCAGGAGGAATTAAAGAAATAGATCAAGGAACTCCTAGAGAAAGGACATATTCAGCCTTGCAAATCATTGTAAGGAGCACCAGTTCTCCTCGTCAAAAAGAAGGACGGAACGTTTAGAATGTGTGTTGATTATCGTAGTCTGAACAAGATTACGGTGTAGGATAAATATCCGTTACCTATATTTTTTGATTTGATAGATCGTTTAAAAGGTGCTAAAGTATTTTCATTGATTGACCTGCGTAGTGGCTTTAATTAGGTGCCAATTAGAATTGAAGATGTTGATAAAACTGCTTTGAGGACTAGGGTGGGTCATTTCGAATGGATAGTGATGCCATTCGGCTTAACGAATGCACCTCCTACTTACCAAAGATTAATGAACCACACCTTTTCAGATAACATAGATGAGTTTGTCCAAGTGTTTATAGATGATATTTTAGTTTACAGTGAATCTAAAGAACAACAAGTAATTCATTTAAGAAGAATGTTGGAAAGGTTAAGAGAAAGAAAATTAATGAGGTGTCAAAACAAGTGGAAAGTTGTGTCCCTTGCCAACAGAGTAAACCTAGTACCCAAAAACCTAAAGGTCTCTTAAAACCTTTGGATATCCTCGAAAGACCGTGGGAATTTGTCAGTATGGATTTTATTGTCATGTTGCCAGCTACAACTAAAAACAATGACACTATCATGGTCGTAGTCGATATGATCAGTAAAATGGCAATCTTTATCCTTTGCAAGATAGTCCTCTCTCTCAGAGAGTTTGTATAAATTGGCATCTTTGCCACCCTATAACTTATCGCCTGGTTGGCCGTTTTCAGTGATTCTTTTTTCTACGGACTCAGGGGAGTCCAGGCTACACAGGGTTGCAGTCAAATTGTCAGTTTGCCTTCTTGGGCAGCAGTGGTTGTGGCTTAAAGTGGGTTAGTTAAATACTATCTAGAGGCTTCCTGTATTCTGTGGTCCAATGGAGGACACAGAATTGCAAGATGGACAGACAGAAAGGATGAGCCGTACACTGGAGGAAATGCTAAAGACTGTTTGCAGTGGAGTTCAGAACACATGGGAATCTAAACTGCCATTAATGGAATTTGCATACAATTCATGTAAACATGCTAGTATAGGATTCTCACCGTTTGAAGTTGCATATGGATACCAACCGAGAGAAGCATTAGCCTTAATAACAGGGGTCACTCAAGAGAATAGAGGTTCTGGAACAGAGTTTTGGGAATATGTTCAAACAGTTTGGAAAACTGTCCGGGATGCATTAGTAGAAGCACAAAGGAGGCAAGAATTAAATGCTAACCGCAAACGGGGTGATTGGGTGTTACGCACAGGTGACAAGGTTTGGCTTTCTACAATTCATTACAGGTGCAATATCGAGGGACAATCGGATCCTACGGGGAAATTTGCTCCTAAGTACATTGGACCATTTACTGTAATCGAGATGATATCGTCAGTTGCTGCCAAATTGGACTTTCCGCCTTCAACAAAAATTCATCCAGTGATACACATCAGCCAATTGAAAATAGTGAATCTTCGACCAACTGAAGGAGAATTGGAATTGGATCCCTCAATAATTATAGAACCTGAAGTCCACAGATGGGTAATAGATTGGGTTGGTCAACGGTTCAAGGTCAACGATACTATATTCTGGCAAGTGCATTTTCTAGGAAGGCCTAAGGATGAGTTAACTTTAGAGGATAAAAATTATGAGTTTTTACAGAGGTATTGGAGGGATAATAATATAGATGTCCTGTCTTGAGAATTAAAGGTGTTTTAACTAAGGTCAGTTAAAAATAAAGAGGGGATGATGAAACAGTATTAGCGGATCGAACTTGTTTCTAAAGGGGTATTTAGGTGTTATGATTATAGTGTACTAAATTTGGTAGATGTCCGCGAAAAAATCACGCTATTTGGAGTTATATTTTAAAAGTTATAGCGATGGGTGTATTTAGGTGACAGCTTGGGGTCTAAATAACAAGTGGGTATCATTGAAACGGGTTAAGGGTCAAATTAGTACCGAAATTACGCGTGAACGTTTCATAAAGTTCTAATGAAACGTTTAGTATGCACGTTGGGTTGTTTCGTACAAATTTTAGTACGAAACGTCACTTTCACTTAAGGGAATTTCGTTGGAAGTTTCGCGTGCGAAATTTGTTACGCACGATAGTGCAAACTCGCGTTTCGTTTGGCGCGCACTTTTGCACGTAAATGTTACGTAGTAAAACGTAACGATTGATTTGTTAGTAAAGTGCTAAGTAGTTAGTAAGAGATTTCGCACGTTTTTGCATTGGTCAGTCTGAGTCCTTGCTGATCAATGATTGGCATAGGTAAAAGCATGTTAAAACGGAGCGTTGACTCTGGCCTGGCTAGTCCAAGGCGATGATGGATATATAGTAAAGTGTAAGAGGAGAGTATACATCTTTTCCTTTGGAAAAGTTTTTGGAAATTCCGGCTGATCTTGGTCTTGAGCGATTAATACCAAATTAGAGAAAAGGCATTTTTGCATTGAAATCTCTTACTTACTAAATAGTGTTTTAGTAGTTAAGAGATAGAATTATTAAGAGTGGAGAGTAGTGGAAAACACTTTAATAAAAAGGGTTGAGCCACGAGGGCAAGAGACCAAGCTAATGTTATGTGGACAGAAGCTTCTTCTAATTTAAAGTTTATCCTTATGTGAGTGTGGTCCAATGTGGATTTGTATTTTCCAATGTGTGGAATGTGTGGTTGAGATTGTTTGTAGTAATGGAATTTTATGAGAGGTAGGAGATATTGTTACAACTATCTTTGACCAATATCAGATGCCTACTCTAGATGGGATATTCGACTCTCTTGCTGGTGCCACTATCTACTCTACTCTGGACATGAAAACGATTTCCACCAGTTCGCCATGGAATCGAAGCACAGGGAGCGAATGGAATTTTAGGCATGTTCTCGGCTATATGAATGGATTAACATGCCTTTCGGGCTGAATTATGCACCAGCCAAATTCTAATGGGCAATGGAAGAAGCCCTCCGAGGAATCGATTGTGCCCGATGCTATATTGATGATGTGATCATATTCTAAAAGGTTTTTAAGGAACACCTGGAGCAAATCCAAATCGTTCTCCGGGCACTCCGAGCAGTGGGCTTAAAATGTCAGCCGGGTAAAGGCATTTTTGGGGTGCAAAAAATCATTTACCTCGGACATGAAGTGACTCCGGGATTGTGAGTCCCCACATGGTCAAGGTGGCAACCCTTAACGCTTTTCCGCCACCGCCAGACATCTCGGCCCTTCGCACCTTCTTAGGCTTGACCAACTACTATCGTCGGTTTATCCCCAAGTTCAGTAGTCACACCCAGCCCCTCAATGAGTTATTGCGGAAGGACCAAGAATGGTAAAGGGACGAAGAGCAAGAGATTTCCTTCTTGTTCTTGAAGGATGCATTGAAACAACACCCGTGCTCCATATGCCTAATCACCTAAGGCCTTTCCTCCTTTATACTGATTGGAGCAGGTTTGGATTGGGAATGGTTTTGGCTCTAGTCGATGATGTAGGAGCTGAATATGTGGTGGCTTACGCCAGCCGGAGCAATAACCGAGCGGAGGGAAATTATAGCAGTTACCACGGAGAGCTCTTTGCAGCTGTTTGGGCAATCCAACATTTCTGGCCTTATTTGTAAGGGGTCCATTTCACCCTTTTACTGACCAACAACCCCTGAAATGGATCATAGAAAATAGTAAGTTAACCGGCAAACTCGCCAAATGGGTTCTCATTCTACAAAAATGTGATTTCAACATTGTTCAAAGGGCAGGGGAAATCCACGAGAATGCCGACAGACTTAGCCAAAATCTAGATCCCTCCACCCTGGATTCTACCGAGGCTTGGTATGATGAGGACTTGGAACTCAGTTTGGGACTCATTCGAGCATTTTCCGCCTTAATCTGGTTTCCCCAACCTGGGGGGGAAACTGTCAACTTTTGCAGCGGAGGTGGAGGGGCATGCGCCCATAGGAGCCGGACGAAAGGATATCTAAAACGACTCCGATGCTCTCAAATCTATCTAGCAGGGGTCTCCTCTTCCCCACTTGGCTGGAGTTCAATAATTCTGGGTAGGACCATGATGACGACGTATGATTGGGACCGAGGCATTCTCCTCTGGAAATGGTCAGACGGAAGGAGGAAATTGGTTCCTCCCCCCTTAGCTCGGGAAACTCTGATTACCAATCTCCATCAGCAATGTGGACACTTCGGGCAGAAGGGGACTACTTCCATGGTTACACGCTCTTATTGGTGGCACGGGTTGCGGGCCTAAGTCAACCAAATTGTGCAGACTTGCTCTTCCTGCGATGAAGTCAAGGCAACTTTTGACATAAAGGGCGGAACCGAGCTTCATTCTCTTCCTATCCGGGGGATGTTTTATCGGTGGTCTTTAAATCTTTTGGGACCTCTTCTGACCAGCAGACGGGGAAACCGTTTTGTGCTGATCATGATTGAACATTTTTCGAAATAGATAGAGTTGGTGGTTTTTCCCCAAAAGGAATCCAAGTCAATTCTAGATGCATTTTTGCAGAGGGTGATGTCAAAATTTGGGGTACCAGTAGAGGTTCTAACAGACCAACAATCCGAATTTGCCAAAGAATTTACCAATCTTTTGGAGAAATGCCTCATCGATCATCGACTGACAAGGCACGATCACCCCCAAGCCGATGGTTTGGCTGAAAGGAGCGTGCATATAGTGAAGAGGTCACTACGTAAATATGCAGTGAAAGAAGATTTGGGAGAATGGGACCGAAGGGTGCCTTGAATCGCCATGGGATACAGATTTAGCAAACAAGCTTCTCTCCACTCTTATAGCTCTTAGTTCATTGTATTCAGACGGTATCCCATCTTGCCCGTGGCTGCCTTGGCTCTAGTGGTGGTTCCTTGTAGATGGATGACAAGGGAATGGTCGAAAAATTGATCGCCGATAGAGCCAAGATCTTCCACCGAGAGATGCCTCTCGCTATAAGGAGTTTCCTAGCGGCTCAACACAGTGATCAGCTGTGGTATTCTCTGCGACGCAGCGGGAATTATGTGCCTTGGCAGCGACAATTTATGCTAGGGGACTTTGTATATCGGATGCAACAAAAGAAGAACACGCTTGATATTTCTGTAGGGCGGGTGATTTTGAAAGTGATAAAAGTTTCCAACAAGGGAGTTCTTACACTAGAGGGAAAGGATGGTCGGAAAATTAAGGAGAATCAGATCAATGTGGCACCATGCCATCTTCAAGGATTTGAAGACGAACCCACTTTTCACTTGACTTACTTTGCTGACCATCTTTCCTTTTCCTCAGCATGTAGCCTGTCCTGTTAGCTGGGCAACGTCTTGATCTGCCATGAGTGGGGTCAGTGTTGGCATCGCGCCTGTCTCCCCTCCTCGTGGGACCATGCACTCTATCCTTAGCAGTTCTTCGGGAACTGCGAATTGGGCGGGTAATTATTCTTTTGTCTTAGTCACAGTTGACAAAGAGGGGGGAAATTGGGACATCGGTTTAATTACCAAAAACCCAATCCATTTCCTCGGCCAAGTGAGGAAAGGAAGAGGGAGGAGATATTTTTTTTCCATCCCATGCACTCATTCCTATTATTTGTCCGATTGTCTCCCCTATTTTTCATGCATGTCTATGACAGGGGTGCGGGCAGCAGTGGGCATAATCATTTTTATGGGAAGCATTTGCATTTTGGGGGTTATTTGCAAGACTTTGATGCCAACTACTCCATGCAGTGGCCCTTCTCTCATGTTTATCAAGCACGCTCGATAGCTGTCAAGCTCGTGTGCTTAACAGGCACACATTTATATCACCAAGGAATTTTGGACCCTTTCTCCTCGTATGGTTATCAGAGTACAGAGGAAAGACTGTACCCAGCCGGACGAGATTCTTTATTTCCTAAACTAAGCAATACACACTTTATTTCGCGCCTAACGGAGGCCAAAAAACCAAGTTATTCCGTCTTCGTGATTGTAATTCTGTTACATGGGACCATTTTACACCATCTCTCGTGGGGGGTGAAATTCTATGGGCTCCATTGCCCACAGAATTCGCAGATCCAAAAGAAGTTAATCTAGATAGTGCCGACTCCAAGTTTATATAAACCCAAATGAATGATCCCTTGACAATCAAAACCCCAATACAGCTTCACCCCAGTGAAGAGAAGACCTTTTGTGTGCTCAGTTCCACCACATAATGCAAAGCTTGTATATGTGATTTGGACAATACTCCCCACTTTGACTTTCCCACTAAATAAGTAACACCCTGGCACGCAAAGACTCTAACCCACTACACACCTGTGTAGCTTAGACTCCCATGAGTCTGCAACAAAAAGAATCACTGAATTTGCTCACCCGAGCATTAAGTTATGGCTCGTCAAAGATGACCTTTATAGTTACAAGCTCTCTTAGAGAGAGGTACCTAAATATCACTAAGTCTTGGTCTGCCTACTCACGACTACCTACTACTTAACCCTAGTCCAATAGGAACACTATATAGTACAAGAAGGTACGATAGTCGATGTACTTATTGTACGACCATTGTACGACATGGTCTACAAGGTGACACCTGCCAAATCGGGAGCCATGGTTCCTCCCCCCATCTTCTCCGGTATCAAATAATGTGGCGCCATGTGGCACCGCGTGACACTATCCTCAAAGGCCGCCGAAAGCTTATTGTGGGTGGCGGCTGTAATGGTGGCCGTCCGATCAATTCTATTTATACGACTTTGTTTTGCTTCCATGCATGAATTGATTAATGCGCGTTTTTCTTAGTTTGCTGCGAATTAGTCCTTTGGATCAATAGATAAATATACGTGAATCATTTCATGTGTATTGTTTCGTTAGTGCCTTAATGGATAAGGTGTGCGTATACACAATATTCTGTAGACCCCGGTACAAATCCGGCTAGAGGTAGTATTTTGCTAAAACTAGTAAAATTCCTTCTAATTCATTCCGCCTCCTTCTAAATGACGCAGCAGCCATGGCATGCCTTTGGTCCTCTCTTTCTCTTTACATTCTAACTGAAATATATAAGTGAACTATTAATTACCTTTTTTTTCTCAACACTCTATTTATTTTTCCAATACAGACCTAGAAAATACATAAATTTCAACACTCAACCTCCATAGTAGACTGAGCAACCACCTTTTGTTGCTTACTGCTCCAACAGCACGCACCTTCCCCCACATACAACACATAACCAAAAGTGCATCTTCTCATAAGTGCATCCCCATAACAAGCATCACTCCAAGTAGTGATATCAGTGTGCCCCCCTCCCAAATGCAACCACAACTCTCTAGTTCCTACCAGATATCTTATGAATCTCTTGGCTGCCTCCCAATCTCTCTTCGTAGGATGGTTAAGACTCCTAATGAGTTCTCGTACTGCTGCCGTTATGTCCGGCCTTCTACAGTTCATAAAATAGACCAAACTTCCTATGACGTGTTTATAAGGAATAGACTTCATAAACTCTCTCTCCTCTGGACTCATATGATCATCTAAGATTATCACTCCTCCTTCTACACTCCCATTACTTACTTTCTTCAAGTCCATGGGAGTGGTACAACTGTTTGCCTTTTCCATCTGGAATTTCTCAAGGATATTACCTATTGTTTCTTTCTGAGTAAGTCTGATAATCCTTTTCCCCCTATCTCTCTCCATTTCGATCCCCAAAATATATCTTGCCTCCCCTAACTCCTTCATATAAAATCTGCTTCTAAGATCTTTCTTTAACTTATTGATTTTTTTCAAAGATTTTATGTAACATAAGCAAATTATCCACATAAATTGCAATAAAAATGACACCATTGTCATATTCAAACATATAGATAGAATGGTTAGAGCTGATCCGAATGTATCCCACACCGGTGAGAAACTCATCTAGTTTCTTATTCCACTGTCAAGGAGCCTGCTTTAGTCCATATAAGGACTTTATGCGCCTGCAAACTTTGCTTCTTCTCCTTCCTCCACAAATCTTTTTTGCCTCATGAAAATTTCTTCCTCTAACTCACCATTAAGAAAGGCCGTCTTAATATCCATCTGGTGTATTTCCATGTCTTCAGCTGCTGCAAGACTGTGGAGAATCCTTACTGATGGGAACTGAATAACTAAAGCAAAAGTCTCCTCATAGACAATCCCCTCCTTTTGGGTGAACCCTTTTGCTACCAATCGAGCCTTATATCTCTCAATGGTATTATCTGGGTTTAGTTTTAGTTTAAACACCCATATACAGCTAATCGGTTTTTCTGTCCGGAGGATAGTCCGCTAGTTTTTAACTATTTCCTTCCATGATGGAGGCCATCTTATCATTTATTGCTCTAATCCATCTGTCTTTTTGCGGAGTGTTTACTGCCTCTGAGTATGACTGAGGCTCATCTGGGTGAGATAGCTTAGTTACCTTGTGAGCGGCCTATTTTTCCTGAATCCTTTTGCTGCTCTTTCTCTCTCCCTCAAACTCTTAAGCTAGGATGGAGGGAATTCCTCGATATCTCCTTACTGTTTCATTGTCTCCTCTATCCATGGAAGCGGGTTCCGGTTCCTTTCGTCTGTCTCCTCGAAGTCTATAGAAATATATGAGGTTTCCGGTGAATCTCCTGTGCCTTAGATCTCCTTTGAATCTATAATCCGTGTTTCACTCATGTCCCTTTTGGGAAGGACAGAGTCCTCCTCACCTTCAGACTCAAATCTGATACTTATCTTCTTCGTATATTTTAAAGGGTCAAACGACTTCCCTTCATCCATGACAACTAGATGTTTGACCAGAATGATATCTTTCTTTGCTAAGTCATAGACTTTATATCCCTTGTTATCCTCATCATATCCTACAAAGTATCCAGGTTTTCCTTTAGCATCTAGTTTCTTGGTTTTCTTATCCATGTCAACACTACTGTAAACTTGGCTACCAAATACTTTAAGGTGATAGATATCTGGTTTCCTTCCAACCCATCTCTCATAAGGTGTCATTCCCTTTACAGCTGAGGTAAGGACTATATTCTTAATGTAGTTGGCCCAGTTCATGGCCTCTGCCCAAAATCTCTTTCCTATTTTCTTGTCGGCCAACATACTACATGCACTATCTCCTAGTATTTGGTTCAACCTCTCAACTACCGGGTTATAGGATACGGTTTTTTGGTGCAGAACTCCCTCATCTCTCAGGTATTCCGCAAACTGGTTAGAGGTATATTCCCCCGTTCTATGCAACTTCTCACTCCAAGCTTTATATTATTTGAAGTAAGTTGATGTTTTAGACTTTGTTTTTAGGAAGTAGACTCTAGAGTATCTAGACCAGTCATCGGTTATTGTCAACATAAATCTCTTTCCTCCAACCGAAGGTACATTTGCAGGTCCCTAGATATCTTTGTGGATCAGATCTAGTACTTTCTGTTGTTTTTAGAAAGCTTTCGTCCTCTCTATGCCTCAGCTGTGAGGGAGAGAGAGCTATTCAGGACTTAAGCTATTTTTGGTTGAGTTCGGTTCAGTGGTTACCAAAATTAGTGTGACAGTAAAGTTGGGAGTTCACGGTTCATTCACACTTGGGACACGCGTCGTCACTTGAGAGAAATGCGTGAGTATGTCCTCCGTGGACGTACGGAAATTCGGCAGGACCACGGGACTTCGTGAAGTCAGTTCTACGGTGCCAAATCCTCTAATCGGACGGCTGACAGCCGTCGTCAATAAACACTGACAAGGCGTGACTAGATCACTATCACTTTACGTTGTCTGAACTTCGGTGTAAATATTTGGTTGAATAGAATTTTGTTTGTAGTGAATTAGTTGTTTAGTGTTGAGAATGTGGTTTATGACATACCTTCAGTACACAGGTATACTCACAGTATTTGTTTTGTTAGAATGTTATATGTACGGCTGGAATGCCTCCGTACAGCTTAGTGTAGTTTCGGTGTATAGAAGTAGGACTTAGTGAATTTGATTCATTGGGAACAAATGATATGAAAACTGTGCACTCAGTTTTATTTAAATTCATTTCTGCATATCTCACAGATCTGTTAGCGGAATTCATTGAAATTTTGTGTGTGTGTTCTTTTGTGTGTTATCTAAACTGTGGTAAATATTCAGCAACATTGGAGCGTTTTTTTTAAAGTTATAGTCTGTCAAAGTTGCTGTTCAGCCATCAATATTTGTGGAAGCTTCCTCATTTGATTTGTTCTGCGATGACTACTGCTTCATCTGCTTCATCTTCTTCATCTTCAGTGCCAGCAGTTGTCTCAGAACAACAGTAAGCAGCCGGTAGCCGGTAGCCTTAACCGTTAAGTCTCGACCTAGTCTTATGTACTATAGGGTTTGATATTTAATTAAACATTAATACATAAGATAGTTCATTTAACTGAAATAGTTTACTCGAGACATAGATCCAGTAATGTAAAAGTACGGATTACTGTACGGATAAGAAATCAATACCGCGCATTTATTTCTTAAGCGAAACGAATACCGCGCATGTATTTATTACGGCTACGATTAAATGTGAATTTAATCAGACACCCGGAGTTATGGGATGCATTGAAATCTTCTTATGTTAAAGCTAGTGACCAGCATGAGTTTATAACTGCTGGTCAGATCTATGAGTATAAGTACACAGGTGGTAGCATGGTGGAATACACTAATCGGTTTCAAATGTTACTGTCAGAAAATGCATGTTCTGGGGGGACTTTCTCCCCTTATCATCAGGCCATGATTCTCCTAAAGGGGCTTCCTAATGAATATAAAGGAGCCTCAGATGAAATGAAAAAATTGTCTAAACCTCTTTGGAATTTGCAAACAGCTATAGAGTTTATCTTGGTAGAAGAGGCTAGTGAGACAGTTTTAGGTTTGGAAAACGAGCTGTAGCATTTACGACTCAGTTTCAGAGGGAAAGTAGATATCAAGGGAATCAGTTTAATCCTCAGTTTGTGTTTATTGCTATACTGATGGTCACTCTTTCAGAGCTTGTCCTTTGTATATAAAAGCGCTTGAAATAGGTACCTTTTGGAAAGGATGGAGACACCGCGGACCTCCCATTTCCTAAAAACCTCCGAATAAAACTGTTGCATTTTGAGCGGAGGATACGGAATTGAAGAAGAAAACGACCGAGGAAACGACACTTGATGTGCTCAGTTTTCCAAAAACTGATGACAAAGAGTTCTTCGCTCTTGCCACACTCGACATGATGGAAGGAGAAAAGGACCTCGGATGGATAATGGATTCCGGCAGCTCTTCACACATGTGCTGGAACAAGTCTTGGTTTAAGGAGATGTCTTCTATTCCTTTACGTCAGATCTTTTATGCTTGTGGCTATGCCGTTGAATCAAATGCCAAAGGAAACATAGATCTGGATTGTGTGACAGATGGAATGGTTGTTAAAAGAACTTTGTATGATGTCTTGTATGTTCCAAAGTTCAAGAAAAAATTATTTCCTACGTCTGTAGCTGAAAGCAAAGGCTTTGAGGTTCTCCAAAAAAATGGCAAGAAAATAGTGAGCAAGAATGGAAGAGTAGCTCTAGTAGGAACTAGAGGCCCAAACTTTTTGTACCGCATGGACCTGGCTAATAAAATTGATTTTGCGTACTCCAGTGTCCTGTGTGATAATGTTTTGTGGCATAATTGACTTGGTCATGTGCATCATGAGAGACTTACTAAGATGATAAAACATGACATGATAGAGGGAGTCAAGCTTGGTCAACAAGAGTCTCATGTGTGTGATGGTTGTGCTCTCGGAAAGCTTCACAAGCTTCCCATATCACAAGTTTCTGATCACCGAGCCACAGATGTTTTTGGTATTATTCACTCTGATGTTTTCGGCCCTTCTAAAGTTCCCTCTCTGGGTGGCAGCCGCTTCTTTGTCACCTTTACAGAAGATTACTCCCGGTATAGTCGCTTATACTTCATGAAGGAGAAGAGAGAAGTCTTCACTCACTTTAAGCACTACAAAATCTGGGCGGAGAAACTTTACGACAAATCTATTATTGCTTTGCGGACGGATAATGGTGGAGAGTATGTATCTCATGCCTTTGCTGATTTTTTGAAAGAAAATGGCATCTCTCGTGAATTTACTGCTCCGTACACACCGGAACAAAATGGTGTTGCTTAATCGTGAGAGACTTAATCGAACTTTGACTAAATGTGCTCGATCTATGATGGCCGATAGAGGTGTGGATCCAAAGTTTTGGGGGGAAGCTTTTTATTGTGCTTCCTACATCAGAAATAGATTGGAAACCCGGGCTGTTAGGGGTAAGACACCTTATGAAGTTTGGACAGGCAAAAAGCCAAATGTTAGTCATTTTAGAGTTTTTGGTAGCAAATGTTTTATCTTGGATAATTTTCCTAATTGGAAGCTTAGTCCAAAATCTGTACCCAATGTCTTTTTAGGCTATGATGATGAATCTGCAGGTTATAGAGTGTATAATCATCAAAGAGGATGCCTTTAAACAGCCAGGAATATTCAAATTAAAGAAGAAAGTCAATCTGTTGACGTTTTTAACATGGATGCAGTTGAAAGGAATGAGAAAATACAAGAGTATATCATTCTTGAGCAGGTACCTTTTACTCCATCCTCTTCTACTTCTTTTACCTCTCTCCCAAATGCCTCTGGGCCGTCTAATACTCTTTTTGGAGCTGCTCCTTCTGTCGATGCTCCTCCCAATACACGCCTTGTGCGGCAATCTAGGGAACCAACAGTTCCTACGTCTGATTTTCCAGGGGGAAGAAGACAAAGCAGTCGCCTTCGAGGCGACCGAGTTGAGAGTGTCTTTTCTGCAAGCATAGGGGAGCCACTTACTATTCATGAAGTTTTTTCCGTTCCTGAAAAGTATCATTGAATCTCGGCTGCAAATGAAGAGATAAAGTCAATTATGGAAGCCCAAACTTGGGAACTTGTGGAGCTCCCACCGAACCGCAAAGCTATCGGTTGTAAGTGAGTCTTCAAATTAAAATTGAATCCTGATAATACAATTGAGAGATATAAAGCTAGACTGGTTGTTAAG
Organism: Zygnema cylindricum; assembly: GCA_037447655.1. Taxonomy (NCBI): domain Eukaryota; kingdom Viridiplantae; phylum Streptophyta; class Zygnematophyceae; order Zygnematales; family Zygnemataceae; genus Zygnema; species Zygnema cylindricum. The sequence continues at coordinate 118,425 of JBBHKE010002834.1, forward strand.
GGATTTAGCCAAAAAGAGGGAATTGACTATGAGGAGACCTTCTCTCCTGTGGTTCGCTTTCCTACTGTTAAAGTTTTGTTATCTCTTGCTGCAATAGAGGATATGGAATTGCATCAGATGGATGTTAAGACGACTTTCTTGCATGGTGATTTGGAGGAAGTAATTTATATGAAGCAGCCAGGGATGTATGCAGGAAAAGGGAAAGAAAATCTGGTCTGTAAACTGTTGAAGTCCCTTTATGGTCTGAAACAGGCTCCGAGGCAATGGAACCTGAAATTAGATGAGTTTTTAACCAATCTTGGCTTTACCAGGATCAGTTCATATCACTCGGTCTATGTAATGCAAGGTGATGATGTAGTGATTTATGTGGCAGTTTATGTAGATGATTTGCTACTGATTAGTAAATCCATCAATGAGATTAATAAAATAAAATTAGCTCTGAATTCCCGGTTTGAAATAAAAGACTTGGGTGAGGCTAAGTATATTCTAGGAATTCAAGTAGAAAGAGACAGGAAACTGAAAATTATTTATTTAACTCAAAAGGAAGCAATCAAGAACATGTTAGAAAAGTTTGGCATGTTAAAAGCAAAGGGGAGTGCCACTCCTATGGAATTCAGGCAAAAATTTGAGGGCACGGAAACAGATGGTGGTGTTTTAGTTGATGATTTCTTAGATTCAGGGGAGGCAGATTCTATGTCCTCCATTCCTTACATGCAGATTGTCGGAAGCCTCATTTATTTCATAAACTGTACTCGTCTCGATATCGCAGCAACGGTTAGAGCCTTGAGCCGAAACCTGCAAAATCCAAAGAAGTCGGACTAAGAGGAAGCAAAGAGAGTTCTTCGTTATCTTGCATGAACTCGAAATCTTAGACTCTCTCTCGGTGGAGGGGAAGTCAAAATTCATACATGGAGCGATGCGAGCTACGGAGATATGCCCAGCCGATGGTCCACCACTGGATACATTTTGAAGATCAGAAGTGGAACTTGCTGCTGGAGCAGCAAACTTCAAAAGGTAACAGCTTTGTCTACCATGGAGGCTGAGTACATGGCTGCCAGCTCGGCAGTTAAGGAGTTACTTTGGGTAAAGTCTCTTCTCTTAGAGCTTCTCTTTATGCAATCTGGACCACAAATAGTGTGGTGTGACAATCAAGCAGCAATTGCTATTCCATCTAATCCCATTCATCACTTTAAGAGTAAACACATTGATATCAAGCTACATTTTGTAATAGAAAAGGAGATGGGAAAAGTCCTTAAGTTGAGTTATTTACCGGATGAGCAAATGGTGGCTCATATGATGACAAAACCTTTACCTGCTCCCAAATTGAAGTTATGTAAAGAGGCATGTGGACTGAGTGACTAGCAGAGTCTAAAGCTTTAGGGGAGTGTTGTTTTTAGAAAGCTTTCGTGCTCTCTATGCCTCAGTTGTGAGGGAGAGAGAGCTATTCAGGACTTAAGCTATTTTTGGTTGAGTTTGGTTCAGTGGTTACCAAAATTAGTGTGACAGTGAAGTTGGGAGTTCACGGTTCATTCACACTTGGGACACGCGTCGTCACTTGAGAGAAATGGGTGAGTATGTCCTCCGTGGACGTACGGAAATTCGGCAGGACCACAAGACTTCGTGAAGTCAGTTCTACGGTGCCAAATCCTCTAGTCGGACGGTTGACAGCTGCCGCCAACAAATACTGACGAGGCGTGACTAGATCACTATCACTTTCCGTTGTCTGAACTCCAATGTAAATATTTGGTAGAATAGAATTTTGTTTGTAGTGAATTAGTTGTTTAGTGTTGAGAATGTGGTTTATGACATACCTTCAGTACACAGGTATACTCATACTATTTGTTGTGTTAGAATGTTATATGTACAGCAGGAATGCCTCCGTACAACTTAGTGTAGTTTCGGTGTATAGAAGTAGGACTTAGTGAATTTGATTCATTAGGAACAAATGATATGAAAACTGTACACTCAGTTTTATGTAATTTCGTTTCTGCATATCTCACAGATCTGTGAGCAGAATTCATTGAAATTTTGTGTGTGTGTTCCTTTGTATGTTATCTACACTGTGGTAAATTTCAAGACCATTGGATCATTTTTTGAAAGTTATAGTCTGTCAAAGTTACTGTTCAACCATCGGTATTTGTGGAAGCTTCCCCTTTTGATTTGTTCTATGATGACTACTGCTGCATCTTCTTCATCTTCAGTGCCAGCAGTTGTCTCAGAACAACACTTTCTCACCTCTATATGTGGCGACTTTGGGAAAGGGAAGTATATGAGCCTTACCTTGAGCACAGCCACTATATTCATCCATCATTTTATTATCCCCAAACTGAATGCCTTTTACTTCCCCAAGTTTTTTTATTTCCCTCAACCTATCAAAATGCACATGCCCTAATCGCTTATGCCAAATCATCAACTTAGGAACACCAACATAGTAAGCATTCTTTTTTTCATTACTCAGTTTAAGCCTAAACATTCATTGGCTACCTTTATCTGCCGTGAAGTAAACTTCATCCCCATACTTAGCTCTAAAGACTCTCTTTCTAGTGAAGGTATCAAACTCTTTGTCATCTAACACATACGTAGAGACAAGATTTTTCCTCAGCTGAGGAATGTAGAGTACATTTGAGAAGGTGAGTATGGAAGTCTTTCCCTCCACTAAGACTTTCAAATCTACCGATCCCTCTAGATCTGTTGTAACCACTCTCCCATCCCCATACTCTATCTCTATAGTAGGGATTTTCCTTAGCTTAGTAAATAGATGCTTATCACGACACATATGCAACTCTGAGACCTCTATAGGTCCATAGAGTAGATAGCTTACACGAAGCTACTAGGATAACCCTTACCCCTTTAAGTTTCAACAAGAATAACTATCACCGTGACAGACAAAAACTCTGACCACCTTCACCCTTGTGAAGGCAAGACTCCTTTGAGTTTATAGCAAAAAGAATCTTTGAATTTGCTCTCTTGAGCATTAAGTTATGGCTGGTCAAAAATGACCTTTATATTTACAATCTCTCTTACATAGAGGTACCTCAATACCACTAAGTCTTTGTCTGCCTACTCACGACTACCTAATACTTAACCCTAGTCTAATAGGGACACTATATAGTACAAGAAGGTATAATGGGCGATGTACTTATTGTACGTCAATTGTATGATACAGTCTACAAGGTAACACCTCTCAAATTGGGAGCCATGGTTCCTCCTCCCATCTTCTCTGGTATCAAATAATGCGGCGCCACGTGGAACCGCGTGACGCTATCTCCGAATGCCGCCAAAATCTCACTTCGGGTGGCGGCTACAATGTTGGCCGTCCGATCAAAATATATTTAACACGGTTCAGATTGGCGTACGTGCATGAATTGTTCCTCTTCGTTAGTTTGGTATTAATTAGCCGATTGATTAATGTTTACATATCTTTGAAATCCGTACCGTGTATTTGAAATTCGGTGGTCTCCATTAACCCACAGAATGAGCAACCTATGTCAAGCCTCTAGGATTATATTTGACCCTTTCACTTTCCCACTGATTAAGTGCTGCCCAGGCACACAAATATTCTAACCACCCTCAACCCTTTAAGGAGAAGGCTCTCTTGAGTAAAACGCAAAAAGAATCACAAAATTTTCTCCCTTGAGCAGTAAGTTATGGTTGGCCCACGATGGCCTATAAATACATTAGGTCACTTGGAGAGAGGCACCTCAAACACGCTAAGTCCTTTAACTCCTACTCACAAATACTTACTTCTATACCCTTGGCCAATCAAAAGGGTGTATAGTACAAGAAGGTACAATGGCCGATTGTACTTCTTGTACGGCCATTGTACAACATGCCTTTCTGGTTGACACTTGTCAACATGGGAGCCATCGTTCCTCCTCCCAACCTATTGGAGTCCAATGATGTGGCGCCAGTGGCACAGCGCGCCGCTATGTTCAAAAGCCGCCAAAGATTCATTCGGGTTTGGCGGGTGCGAGGACGTCTGTCCGATTGTGTATTTTACACGGTTAGATTCGCGTCCGCAAGCCCTGTTTGACTATATATGCTGTTTCGTTAATTTTGAAATGTTTTAATAAAAGTGATGTTTTGCGTTACACTTTAAATACATAGCAAACTGAATACATGTATCGTTCAGTTAATGTCTTAATCGTTAAAGCGTACGTCTATATAATACTATGTAGACCCATGTTCAAATTTCGTTCAAGGTAACATTTTGGCAATTTATCAATCTGTCTACCTGTCTGCCTATTTCTTTCTGTCTATGGCGGCAACCATGGTGACTCTCTCTCTCTCTCTACACTTTAGTGTCTAAATTAAGAAGTGAATATTATTTACTTCTTTTCAACACTCCATTTAATTATTTGTCAACTTTTAATTTAAGTCCACAAATTTCTCTGCAAAATTTTAACTTAGGAGAAGGTACTGGTTTTGTCATCATGTCTGCAATCATCTCTTCATCACTTTTATGAACCAGTTTAATTATTATATTCTCAATCTTCTCTCTGGCAAAGCTTAGTCTTATATCCATATGTATAGCTTTGAAATGTTGTTTTGGATTAGCTGCGATAGAGATACCAACTTGATTATCACAAAAGACATTATGAGTCCCAGATTTCATGAACCCAAGTTCTTCGAGTAGAGATTTTACCCACATTAATTCTTTAGTGGCAGCACATGAAGCCATGTATTCAGCCTCCATGGTGGACTGAGCAACTACTTTTTGTTGTTTGCTACTCCAATAGCATGCACCAAATCCAATTTGCAACACATATCCAGTTGTACATCGTCTCAAAGGTACATCCCCATAACTGGCATCACTCAAAGTGGTGATGTCAGTGTGCTCCCCTCCCAAATGCAACGATAATTCCCTTGTTCCGACCAAATATCTCATCACTCTTTTGGCTGCTTCCCAGTCTATTTTCCTAGGTTCATTTAGACTCCTGGTGAGAACGCCTACAGCCACAGCTATGTCCGGACGTGTACAATTCATAAAGTAAATTAAACCGCCTACAGTTTGCCTATAAGGAATTCCTTCCATAAACCTCTTTTCTTCCTCATCCATCTTATTATTCAAATTCAATATCCCTCCCTCTTCACTCCCCTCCGATACTTTCTTTAGATCCATGGGAGTTGTACACCCATTTGCTTTCACTATTTGAAAATTTTCTAGCATATTAGTGATAATTTTTTTCTGAGTGAGTCTTATACTTCTATTCCCTTTATCCCTCTCCATTTGAATCCCCAAAATGTATTTTGCTTCGCCGAGATCTTTGATGTCAAACCGACTTCTCAGATCCTGTTTGAGTTTGTTAATTTTATCAAAGGACTTACTTAAGATTAACAAATCATCAACATAAATAACAATAAATATCACTCCTTTTTCATCCTCAAATATATATATAGAGTGATCTGAACTTATTCTAATGCATCCCAAACTTGTCAGAAATTCGTTCAATTTTATGTTCCATTGCCTCGGGGCTTGTTTAAGGCCATAAAGTGATTTTATCAGTTTGCACACCTTTTTTTCTCCTCCAATTTCCACAAATCCTTCCGGTTGCCTCATGGAGATATCTTCTTCCAAAACTCCGTGTAAGAATGCGGTCTTAATATCTATCTGGTGTATTTCCATATCCTGAACTGCGGCTAAACTCAAGGATTTTGACAGAAAGGAATCTGACTACGGGTGCAAAGCTTTCTTCATAGTCTATTCTTTCTTTCTGGGTATAACCTGTAGCTACCAACCTAGCTTTATATCTTTCAATGGTATTATTTGGGTTTAGTTTAACCTTAAAAACCCACTTAAATCCAATCGGTTTTCTGTCCGATAGACAATCTACCAACTCCCATGTATTGGCTTCCATGTTAGAGGCCATTTTTTCATTGATGGCAGTGATCCACGTGGTGCTTTCTGGGGTATTTATGGCCTCTTAGTATGTATGAGGTTCTTCTGGGTGAGACATCTTAGTGAGTTTGTTATTTACATGTCTTTCTTGAAGCCGTTTACTACTTTTTCCTCCTTCAAAATTTGACGCCGGTATAGAAGGCATCCTCGGGTTTCGTTTAGGAAGATTTCCATCTCCCCCATCTTCCAATTCCGGTGTTTGATCCAGTTCCTCGTTAGTTTCCATTTCGTATTGTGGTGTTACCTCGGATGTTGTCTTTTCGTCTTTCTCCTTCAATACATCTGCAGATTTTTCCTTCTCCCTGTCTTCCTTCTCTTCATTTCCCAAGTCAAAGTCAAAATACTGACCCGATTCAAATCTGATTTTGACATCTTTGTTATATTTGAATTGGTCAATAGACTTTACTTCATTCATCAGCACTATGTGTTTTACCAAAATGATATCTTTCTTTTTCAAGTCATACACTCGATATCCTTTTGTGCTCTCATCATATCCTACAAGATATCTTGGTTTCCCTCTTCTCTCTAACTTCCATTTAGTCTTATCGGAATCCAAACTGTAGACTTGACTTCCGAACACTCTCAAACTAGAAAAATCTGGTTTTCTTCCTGTCCACCTTTCATACGGAGTTTCCTCCTTATTTGCCGAAGTTAGCACTCTATTTTTGATAAAGTTAGCATAGTATCAGACTTAGCCCAAAAGTGCAATCCTATTCTTTTATTTGTTAGCATACTTTTGGACTTATCTCCTAAATATCTATTCACTCTTTCTGCTACTCCATTTTGTTCTGGATTATAAGGAACAACTTTCTCATGATATATTTCTTTTTCTTAAGAAATTATTCAAATTCCTTTGAGGTGTATTCTTTTCCATTATCCTTTGTTATCTCTTTTATTGAGGTTTCATGTAATTTTTCACTCCATACTTTGTATTCTTTGAAACATCTTAGTACCTCTGACTTATCTCTAAGAAAATATACCTTAGTGTTGTTGTCCATAGCCTATTGCAGCCATGGACTACTTTCGGAAGCACCACAGACTACCTCTCAAACAGCTCTGTTTCAGACAACACACATTACTCCACAATAAATAAAGTCCCCTCAAACTGCACCTATAGTCAGTATATTATAGAAAATGTAAGCTCCTAAAGTTACAGCCAAATCCAGTAAAGAATCTAGTAGATTTAAGCTCCAAAGTTTCACAAAAACAACTGACAACTTCACAAACTAACCACTTAGACCTCTCACAGAATCTTACAGAAATAACATAATAGAATGAAATTGCACACACATATAGAATCTATATCATACAATAACTTCACAAAGTTTCACATGAAAACACCAAACAAGGTGATCACACCAACAGGTCAAAGATGTAGAAAACAATTTGCCATTACTTTGATAAACTTGACTGTGATACTCAAAATATTCTAAAACCTACAAGTTATACTCACAGAGTTCACTACTGAATGAACAGAGGCATACCAACCGTACGGTATCTACCATCTACACTAATAAACCAATTAGCAAAAAGACAAACCTATGTTGTACAGAATATTTACACCGACATCCCCACAATCTTCCTACGTCAAAAGGCAAGCTACCACTAAGTAACCACTAAACAAATATCATTACTCAGAATCTATACTATTCATATTATCCGCAACTGCGACAGCTGCTTTGTCCGTACGGATCATATCAAATTATCCGCAACTGCGTTGACTAGTTTGCATCGCATCTGCTCCGTAACGGCGGCGCGTTTTTATCCAAAATAACTGTAGCTGCGTTGTCCTGTCTGCGTCGGAACTTCGCCGTACCGGCAGTGCCTATTTCAACATTTTGTTTACTCCACATTGGATTGCTTCGCGATCTGCTGTCGATTTGTCAATGATTGTGCACGCCACTCAATGAGTCTTTTACATCACTTAAATTATATCCGTTCGTTCGCTCCCCCAATCCATGAATCCATTCGAACCTCCACATTAAATTCCATTGCTCACGAATTGTCACAAGCGCACAAAATGTCGCGTACACACGAATCAAACTTTTGAAAGCAACACTCCCCCGAAATTTAGTTTCGTGCACCCAGAATACAATATGTAGCGTGAAATGTTATGCTACGCTAGTTTGCCATCGCAGCCTAGTTTGAATACAATATGCAACGTGAACTGCTATGCTGCGCTACTTTGACACTTTGACACCGCAGCCCAATTTGACTTCAATCTGTCTGTAGACATTTAGACTCTAATGGACGTACATACTAAAAGCAAGGACGTATATAATATTCAAAATTTGAAAAAAATTCTCTCACAACCTCCACTGCTAAACATTCAAAACTTTACACAAACAATAACAACATTAACGCTTCTGCTGACATCACCACTGGTTTTGCTTCTTCCTTCCATGCCTTCCATCCTTTGACTTATATAACTGCCCCCTTGCAAAATTCGTTCTTCTTGTATGTACATTGTGTTGCTGCCTTTTTGTACCCCCTTTGTTTTGGTTTTCAACGCAGATTCTACACATTCATACAAAATTAATATCATCTTGTAACAGCTCCCCCTATGCCATGAATGGCCACACTGTCATTTTACTAATGTTATAACACCTCTCCAATAAATCCGAATTTCCACTCGTATTCGACACACTGCCATGTTATCAGATTTGTTGAAAATCTATCTTCTACACACTTTCATCAAACAGTTGTTGTACCTCCTCCCCAATCAGATTCCACGCCATCCGGTGCGCTGCTGGTTACGTTCCTCGTTGTGATTCATTTTGTAACATGTTTCTTGTGCTACTGTTTTTCAGCAGTATGTATCTTTTTCTTGTTTTCTTATGTCTTCCTGATATGATTTCGTTCTTTGTAGTGTTTCTATAGTTTGCCTTCCCATTACCTCTACAAAGTGTGATTTTTCTCACTAATTTATGGTCTTTCTCCATAGATCTTCCACTTCCCTTAAACTTACGCATTCTCAATATATTCATTTTGATCCCCTTTTCATTTAGTTGCTCTTTCCTCTTTCTAGTATTCTTTTTTATTTTCCCTATTCCTCCAAATCTATGATCTTTTTTCGATCTCTCACACTTCTTTCCTTAACCTCATTTTCTTAACATTTTTTACAGGTTTTTCACTGAGTTCATTACATTTTAAATCCACTGTATTTTCCACTCCTGATGTTGATTCCCCAATTTTTGTGAATATACTATTTCCTATCTCATCATCTTTTCTTTGCCTTTCTTTAGGTTCTGTTTTTAGTTTAGTGTTCTTTATATCTAAATAATTTTCTCCTGTTAAATTTAACTTTGCTTCTCCAACTCCCATTTCTTCCTGAATCTCTTCCCTTTGTAAGTCATTCTCACACATCAATTTATCACAAGAAAAAGTCTCAAACACTGAGTCTTTTCCATTTTCTTTTTCTTCCACACTATCTTCGATGACAATAATTTTTTTAGTCTCTTCCACTTCTATGTGCCCATTCACTTCCTTCAATTTCTCTTAATCTAGTTGCCTCTTCCTTTAGTAAGTTTGTGTCACTCACCAATCTGTCATAGGAAATATTGACAGCCATCGAATCTTTTTTTGTCACCTCCTTCACCTCATTCCGAACAACATAGAAAGTCGGTAAGTAAATAAATTCGTCAACACACGGTGTATGCCTTTTGTCATTTGTCGAGTCTTGTCTCTCACTCACGAAAGCACTTGATTCTCTTTTTGTTGAGGGTCGAACTAGGTTGTTGTCCCATCCATCTCTAAAATTTCGTGTAACATATGCACTTTTATACGACGGACATACCCTGAAGGTATGTCCCAAATCATTACAATAAAAACAATTCTTTGGCCGATCTCCAAACTCGCTATTCTTTTTAATTTTGTGAAACTGAGACTTATATTCCTTTATATTCGCCTTACTTGATAAAACCTTTCTATTAGCCTCTTCATCTAGAACAACAAGTCTTGCTACAGTTAAGCTCCAATCCCTTTTATCAATTAAAGTTAATGGATCTAATGCACTCTTATATTTTTTAGGTAGACTTCTCATTAACAATATAGCTTTTTGGGCATCTGTAAAGTTTCCTCTTGTCAAATCATTTTTTGCAAATAATACTTGTAAATCAATACAGTGTTTCTCCATACTACCTCCTACATACTTATGTTAAACTATTTTGGTAACACTGCTAAGCCAATGATATAAAGAAGTCTTTGCATAATTCAGATGCCTTTTTGAAACTTAGGTATGACATTACCAAATCCTCAGTCAAGGATTTCTTGATAACCCTTAGACACTCATGATTTTTCCTTTTCCATCTCTTTGATGTTTCAGCCAAGGTACCGTCCACCACATCCATTTGCTCCATCATCTCGAAGTAGCTCTCGAGTGCATCCTGTTGTAATTTATAAATCTTTATTTTCAGTAAATAGGGGTAAAAATAACTTAGAATATTTTTCTAATTAGTCTATTGTAGTATTTACCTTAATTAGCGTTATAGTAGTAAAAAGTACAGTAGAGTGCATTGTACTTTTACAAGGACACCTGTCGAAAAAAAAACGTATGCAGGTTTTTCGGAGTGGCGCCGACACGACACGCCGACACGCGATATGCATAATATCGCGCGCGCGTGTCAAATATCGTGAGCGCGTGCAAAGCAACCGTGCATGCATGCAACCGACACCATGCGGTATGACAACATCTTGTCTAATCTTTTTTGAACCAATGCTCTCCTTGGGATATATGATGGAACAATACACCAGTTACTCATGAGTCGAAAGGCCACATGGATCTCTTTTATGGTTTTCGACATTCTGGATATTTTTGTTTTAATTGTCCATTTAAAAAGAAACAATTTTGAAAGAATATCACAAGCATTTTGTTTTGTGTCACGAAATGTTTTTATGTAAAAAGGGATGTTCAAATAGTCCTTTAATGTTTATTTTGTAGAGAGATGTGATCTTGGGAATTAGAACATGCTGATTTGTTTAATTGATATTGTATTTGTCTGTGTTATCGAAAAACTCGCAATGGCAAACATTCTAAGATCCGTAATTCGTGCACCCAATGAGAGTATGGCAGAGAAAAATGAGATGAAAAAAATCATTTTTAGGGTATTCGAGCTATTTTTTCTGAGAAGGTATAATATCAAATGTCAATTGTCATTATAAAATGTCAATCATCAATTCCAAAATGTCAATTGTCAATTGGTAAAATTCAAATGTCAAATGTAAATCGATTATTGTAAAATATCAATGTCCATGCCGAAGTTCATATCCATGTCTACTGTTGTTGGTTGCTCATCTGTGGTGCATGAACTTATTTTTTTACGGAAAAAACATAATTATATTCGACCTCTCCGAGTTCAAATGGCTAAAAGAGTGTCTTATTCTATTGGGCACTGAAATGGTGCTTTATAAAAATTTTGGCCATTTGAGCTATAATGAGTTTGTGTCTAGTCCATACAACGGTTATTGCACTGTCCCCATTGTAATTTTTTTTCTCTTTTGATGCGGCATGTACATTGTTGGATTTAAACGGTAGTCCCTAGTTCTGAAATCGTGTAAAGGGTTAAATAGAATCGTTTAAACTTTTATTTCATTTCTAATCTTGAAATACTGATGCAAAATTCAAAATATCGAGTGCAAAAATTAAATGTATGTCTTTATGACCTCAATGTTGCCTTTCACTTTCCCTCTTTGGAAAGTTTTTTTCCTCGCTGCATCTTTTTTGACTTTCTCGTCCTCTATCTTCCCTTTTTTCCAGAAAAAAAACCCACTAACAATGTTTGTTGAATAAATTAAATTTAGAGTGGAGTGTTGAAGTACAGTTTCAGTTGTGTAATAAGTGAATTGATTACCCTAAACTACAAAACAATGTTTTTCCAGATATTTTCAGATATGGAACCGTATACAAAACGTTCTAGATGCTTAGTCAGCGAAAGTCGCGAAAGTCCAGCCGACTGTGGTCATGTAGTACGAAGCACTTGAGTGCTCGTCACTTATGGTCCCACGTGAATCACGCTTGTGGTCCCTCGTGAATCACGCTTGTGGTCTCAGGTGAATCGCGTCCGTTGGAACAAATTCAATCGACGATGGTACCGTCGAACCATACCATATATTTCCGGAATACCCGGTTCAGATTCCGTTCGTCCGATCCTATGAATCCAATCGTCAATTGCGTGACGCGTGTGGCTGACTGTCGGGGACACTCCGTAAAACTTGCATACGATCTCTTGCCGACGCGTGTACCTGTAAAAGTACAATATACTCTTTTGTAATTTTGCTATTATAACACTAATGAAGGTAAGTATTACAGCACACTAATTAGAAAATAATCTAAGTTATTTTAACCCTATCTACTGAAATAAAGATTTATAAATTACAACACTCCCCTAAATCTTTAGACTCAGTTACTCACTTAGTCCAATAACATCTCTGCAAAACTATAACTTAGGAGCAGGAAGGGCTTTTGTTAACATGTCAGCCACCATCTTCTCGTCCGGTAAATAACACAATTAAATGACTTTTGCAAGTACTTTTTCTCTAACAAAGTGAAGTCTAACATCCATGTGTTTGCTCTTAAAGTGATGGCTGGGGTTAGAGTCAATTGCAATGGCTGCCTGGTTGTCACACCATATAGCGTGAGGACCAGTTTGCATATAACCAAGTTCCTGTAAAACAGACTTGACCCATAGGAGCTCCTTGAGGGCCGAAGCTGCTGCCATATATTTTGACTCCATTGTGGATTGAGCTGTAACCTTTTGTAATTTGCTACTCCAGCAACAACTTCCATCTCCAATCTTAAAAATAAAGTCAGTCGTAGATTTCCGGATTGGCATGTCTCCATAGTTAGCATCGCTCCACGTCTGTATTTTCACCTCTCCTCCTCCGAGTACAAACTTAAGATTTTGAGTACCTGCAAGATATCTCAACACAGTTTTTGCTGCTTCCCAGTTTGCCTTTTTAGGATTCTGCAAACTTCTACTCAAGACCCCCACAGCTCCTGAAATATCAGGTCTTGTACAATTCATAAAATATATAAGACTTCCAACTACATGCCTAGATGGCTTTGTGTTGTCCATAGCCTATTTCCGCCATGGACCACAATCGGAAGCACCACAGACTACCCCTCAAACAGCCGTGTTTCAGACAACACAGATTAATCCACAATAAATAAAATCCCCTATCAACTGCACCAATAGGCAGTATAACATAGACATTGTAAGCTCCCAAAGTTACAACCAAATCCACCAAGGAATCTAGAAGATATAAGCTCTAAAGTTTCACAAAAACAGCTGACAGCTTCACAAACTAACCACTTAGACCTCTCACAGAATCTTACACAAATAACAAAATAGAATGAAACTGCACACACATATTTATTCTACATCATAGAATAACTTCACAAAGTTTCACATGAAAACACCAAACAGGGTGATCACATCAACAGGTTAAAGATGCAGAAAACAGTCTACCATTGCTTTTATGAACTTGATTGTGATGCTCCAAATATTCTAAGTCCTACATGTTATACTCAGAGAGTTCACTACTGAATGTACGGAGGCATACCACCTGTACAGTATCTATAATCTACCTAAAGAATTGTAAGTATACCCGAATAGTTCGAGGTATGTCAGACTGAACAAATATACACTAATAAACTAATTAGCAAAATGACAAACCTTTGTTGTACAGATTATTTACACTGACATCTCCACAATCTTTGTACGACAAAAAATAAGCTACCACTAAGCAACCAGTAAACAGATAACATTACTCAAAGTCAAAACTATTCATTTTATCCGCAGCTGCGATAACTGCTTTGTCCGTACGGATCATATCAAATTGTCCGCAGCTGCGTTGACTTGTCTGCATCGCAACTGCTCCGTACCGGCGGCGCGTATTTATCCAAAATAACTGCAGATGGGTTGTCCTGTCTGCGTCGCAGCCGCGCCGTACCCGCGATGCCTATTTCAACATTTCGTTTACTCCACATCGGATCGCTTCGCGATCCGCCGTCCATTTGTTAATGATTGTTCACGCCACTAAATGAGTCTTTTACGTCATTTACATTATATCCGTTCGTTCCCTCCCCCAATCCATGAATCCATTTGAACCTCCACATTTAATTCCATTGCGCACGAACTGTCACAAGCGCACAAAATGTCGCGTACGCACGAAACAAACTTTTCAAAACAACACTCCCACAAAAATTCAGTTTCGTGCACCTAGGGTACAATATGTAGCGTGAAATGCTATGGTGCTATGCTGCGCAAGTTTGCCATCGCAGCCCTGTTTGTATACAATACGCAGCGTGCACTGTTATACTGCGCTACTTCGACACTTCGACACCGAAGCCTAGTTTGACTTCAATATGTAACGTGTAATATAGTTATGCTGCCATGCTGCGCTACTTTGACATCGCAGCTGTAGCAGGTGCTCCATTCTACTCTCAAATCTCTCCTCACAGCATCATCTACTGAGGACTAAAGCTTTCAAAACAACACTCCCCTAAAGCTTTAGACCCAGTACTTTATTCTGTCTGTAGACATCTAGACTCCAATGAACGTACATATAAAAAGCAAGAACGTTTATAATCTTAAGATTATGAAAAAAATTCTCTCACAACCTCCACTGCTAAACATTTAAGACTTTACACAAACAATCAGAACATTACTGCTTTTTTGACGTCACCACTGCTCTTGCTGCTTCCTTCCATGTCTTCCATCCTTCGACTTCCTTAACTGCCCTTTTGGAAAGTTCGTTCTTCTTGAATGTACATTGTTTTGCTGCCTTTTTGTGCCCTTTTGTTTTGGTTTCAGTGCAGATTCTATACGTTCCTACGAAATTAATATCATCTGTAACAGCTCCCCTATGTGATACTTCCACGCCTATCTTTCCAATATGTGGTGTTATGCTGCGTCGCTGCTTCGCGACGCAAACTTCTTCCGATGATTCACCACTGCTTTCGCCGTGTTCTTGGTCTTAAAAAATGCATAAATAAAACTTTTTGTTTCTTTTCAAATAACTCAACAAGGAAGAACACCAAATCTAAAATCCTACCATGAATATCGAATGTCAAAAGTAGTTGTTTTTATAAGACATGCATGTAAAATAAGTTTTTCCAAAATTAAGATTTCTCGAAATTCACGTTCTCCAAAAATGTCCTCCAAAAATTTATTTCTCCCGCTCTCTTCTCTTGATCACTTTCTAAACATGTTTTCATCTGCCTTTGATCCTTCTACCCTTGATTATTTGTCTTTTCTGACAGCTTACATTTTTGTCACAATTTTTCTACTCGTTGAATGTCAAAAGTACTAATTTTCTGTTTATCTTTTATGTTTTTCTCCATAGATTTGCTACTCCCATTAACTTCATTCATCTGAGAAATTTTAATTTTCATTCTACTTCTTTTCAGCTACACTCTTTTTTTCCTATTTGTCTTTCCTATATTTATAACTTGTGCATTTCTATTACATTTTTCACTCCCACAAACATTTTTCTCACTCCGATTTTTTGAACAGTTTTTCTTTGTTCTCCTCCTAGTTCACCAATTTCCACATCCACTTTAATTCTAGTTTTTGATTTGAAGTGTCCATCTCTTCCTTCAACTCCTCTTACTTCAGTTAACAAACTCTCTCGTAAGCAATTTTCACTCACCAATTTGCCATTTGATAAGGTCACAAAAATCGTTTCTTTCTCTCTTTTGCCCTTCACCACACTATCTTCGGTGACATAACTCCTTCCACCTGTTTCCACTTCCAAATGACCTTCACTACCTCCATTTTTTCTTACTTCAATAAACTCTTTCTCCTGTAACTCTTTGTTACTCACCAATCTCTCGTCGAGAAAAGGGACAGACACCAAATCCTTTTTGTCACCTCCTTCTTCTCATTCCGAACAACATAAAAGGTCGGTTAGTAAATAAATTCATCAACACACGGTGTATGCCTTTTGTCATTGGTCGAGTCTTGTCTCTCACTCACGAAAGCACTTGATTCTCTTTTTGTTGAGGGTCGAACTAGGTTGTTGTCCCATCCATCTGTGAAATTCCTTGTAACACATGCACTTTTATACGACGGACATACCCTGAAGGTATGTCCCAAATCATTACAATAAAAACAATTCTTTGGCCGATCTCCAAACTCGCTATTTTTTTTAATTTTCTGAAACTGAGACTTATATTCCTTTATATTCGTTTGACTTGATAAAACCTTTCTATTAGCCTCATCATCTAGAACAACAAGTCTTGCTACAGTTAAGCTCCAATCCCTTTTATCAATTAAAGTTAATTGATCGAATGCACTCTTATATTCTTTAGGTAGACTTCTCATTAACAATGTAGCTTGTTGGGCATCTTTGAAGTTTCCTTGTGCCAAATCATTTTTTGCAAATAATACTTGTAAGTCAATACAGTGTTTCTCCATACTACCTCCTACATACTTGTGTTAAACTATTTTGGTAACACTGCTAAGCCAATGATATAAAGAAGTCTTTGCATAATTCAGATGCCTTTTTGAAACTTAGGTATGACATTACCAAATCCTCAGTCAAGGATTTCTTGATAACCCTTAGACACTCATGATTTTTCCTTTTCCATCTCTTTGATGTTTCAGCCAAGGTACCGTCCACCACATCCATTTGCTCCATCATCTCGAAGTAGCTCTCGAGTGCATCCTGTTGTAATTTATAAATCTTTATTTTCAGTAAATAGGGGTAAAAATAACTTAGAATATTTTTCTAATTAGTCTATTGTAGTATTTACCTTAATTAGCGTTATAGTAGTAAAAAGTACAGTAGAGTGCATTGTACTTTTACAAGGACACCTGTCGAAAAAAAAACGTATGCAGGTTTTTCGGAGTGGCGCCGACACGACACGCCGACACGCGATATGCATAATATCGCGCGCGCGTGTCAAATATCGTGAGCGCGTGCAAAGCAACCGTGCATGCATGCAACCGACACCATGCGGTATGACAACATCTTGTCTAATCTTTTTTGAACCAATGCTCTCCTTGGGATATATGATGGAACAATACACCAGTTACTCATGAGTCGAAAGGCCACATGGATCTCTTTTATGGTTTTCGACATTCTGGATATTTTTGTTTTAATTGTCCATTTAAAAAGAAACAATTTTGAAAGAATATCACAAGCATTTTGTTTTGTGTCACGAAATGTTTTTATGTAAAAAGGGATGTTCAAATAGTCCTTTAATGTTTATTTTGTAGAGAGATGTGATCTTGGGAATTAGAACATGCTGATTTGTTTAATTGATATTGTATTTGTCTGTGTTATCGAAAAACTCGCAATGGCAAACATTCTAAGATCCGTAATTCGTGCACCCAATGAGAGTATGGCAGAGAAAAATGAGATGAAAAAAATCATTTTTAGGGTATTCGAGCTATTTTTTCTGAGAAGGTATAATATCAAATGTCAATTGTCATTATAAAATGTCAATCATCAATTCCAAAATGTCAATTGTCAATTGGTAAAATTCAAATGTCAAATGTAAATCGATTATTGTAAAATATCAATGTCCATGCCGAAGTTCATATCCATGTCTACTGTTGTTGGTTGCTCATCTGTGGTGCATGAACTTATTTTTTTACGGAAAAAACATAATTATATTCGACCTCTCCGAGTTCAAATGGCTAAAAGAGTGTCTTATTCTATTGGGCACTGAAATGGTGCTTTATAAAAATTTTGGCCATTTGAGCTATAATGAGTTTGTGTCTAGTCCATACAACGGTTATTGCACTGTCCCCATTGTAATTTTTTTTCTCTTTTGATGCGGCATGTACATTGTTGGATTTAAACGGTAGTCCCTAGTTCTGAAATCGTGTAAAGGGTTAAATAGAATCGTTTAAACTTTTATTTCATTTCTAATCTTGAAATACTGATGCAAAATTCAAAATATCGAGTGCAAAAATTAAATGTATGTCTTTATGACCTCAATGTTGCCTTTCACTTTCCCTCTTTGGAAAGTTTTTTTCCTCGCTGCATCTTTTTTGACTTTCTCGTCCTCTATCTTCCCTTTTTTCCAGAAAAAAAACCCACTAACAATGTTTGTTGAATAAATTAAATTTAGAGTGGAGTGTTGAAGTACAGTTTCAGTTGTGTAATAAGTGAATTGTACTTTAACAAATGTACTTTTGTGCATATTCTATTTTCAATGTAGTAATGTCGTTTCACGTCCCTTTAGGTTGGTTCATGTACTTTTATTGTTAATGTACGGATACCTTTAGTACTATCCATTTGCAACTTGTAATCATTGTACTTATTTGTCACTTTGTTTAGCGAAGAGTCACTTAGCCGTCTCGTCGTTTCACAAACTACAAACGACGAAGTGTACGTTCACCACATTTATTGTCTATTAAATGAATTTTTCATCCTAGATTCCTTGTACCAAATATTCCTTTTGTCCTTAACTTTGCCGTCCACTGACTTTGTCTTTAGCCTTCACTAGTTATACCTTTTTGTCCTTTGTGGCTTTGATTCTTTTGTAAACGTCGTGTACCTAGTCCACTCTAAATCTAGAATTAGGTTTAGTACTTAGCTTGTGTTGTTTTTGAATATTTAGTTTCGTGCGTACTTGTCGTTTCGTGCGTTTGCGATGGTTCATGTGCACGCGGTTTTTAAGTGCGTACATGTTCAATAAGTGTAGCTTGGAGGTTCTCATGATTTCATTGATGTGGGGGAGTAAATGTACGCATAAAATTAAAGGGACGTAAAAGACTAATCGAGTGGCGCAGAATGCGTAATAGAAATGTGTAAAAATTGATGGTTCATTTTTTAAGTATTTTCTAGGTCTAAATTAAAATACAGAAAGAAGCCGAGGCAGTCTATCTCTAACTTCTCTCTTCAACTCCCACACTTGTCGCAGTCACTGGGAAGTTGGAGTGGAAGCTAGAGCCATGGTTGCCTAGGATATCCAGATATTTACGGGAAATAGATTAGTTTATTTACCGATAAGTTTGTTTACTAAAAGGATAGATGTCAGAACCACGATTTAATCCTGGTTCCTACGGAATAATAGATTGCCGGTAGCCGGTAGTCCTAACCGTTAAGTCTAAGACTAATGATACATGGTATCAGGTTTGATAATTATTTAAATATAATTATGTAGGATAATTCATTTAACTGCAACTGCTTACGGGATATATAGATCCAGTTATGTAAAAGTACGGATTAAAGTACGGTCAAGGAACAACTTCCGCGCATTTGTTTCGATAGCGAAACGAATACCGCGCAGGTATTTATTACGGCTACGATTAAATATGCATTTAATCGGACGGCCGGAATGAATGCCGAGATCGCGGAAGAGAATTTCGGCGGTTTGTGGTCATCGCCACATCGGATGACACGTGGCAGAAAGACATTGGATCGCGGCATCTCCGAGGATTAAGGGAGCGAATTCGGATATACCACGTGCCGACATTTAGACCATGTCGTACAGTATTCGTACAAAAAGTACACCGGCAGTTGTACTTTTGTGTACGGAAGAGTAAAATGATTGGTCCGTACATCAGTAGATAGAGTTTGTGAGAGAGATAGGACTTAGAAAAAATTGGTAGATAAGACCCTCTCTCCCAAAGAGCTTCTGTACAAAAAGTCAACTTTGACCCTCCATAACTTACTACTCAGGGGAGCAAATTCAGAGATTCTTTTTGCTATCCACTCAAGGGAGTCTTGCCTTCACAGGGGTGAAGGTGGTTAGAGTTTTTGTATGCCAAGGTGGCAGTTATTCTTGCTGAAACACAAAGAGGTTACGGTTATCCTAGAGGCTTCTTTGAAGCTGTCCACTCTGAGGACTTATGGAGGTCTGAGAGTTTTAGGTTAGGGGCCCACCCTCTAGGGTACCCATCTTTAATGGAACTAGCTTCATATACTGGGAAAGTATGACGATAGGAGCTCTATGCGAGAAAAGGTTTTGGGGGATAGTGAGTGGACGAGTGCGGCGTCCATCAAGTCTTGGAGTCCCTCCAGGGTTTGGAGGAAGCAAATTCACAAGGAAAGCACATCCATCTTCAACGGAGGAGACAAAGGAAGGAGAGGTGGTGGACAAAGCAACGGAGAAGGAGACTACCTCACAAATAGCAACTTGTTCAACATTCATGTCACCTATTCCGAGGAACGAGGAGAATGATAGTGATACATGGGACTTTAACAATATGGCGGCAAAGCACTTCATCCTCCGCCATCTTACTTAAGGGCTTGCATGTCCTCATTTGCAGGTAGAAAGGGCATCCGATCTTTGGATGGCTCTCATAGAGATGTACCGAAGTGGTACGATTTAGCAACAACAGTTGGTTGATCAAAAAGTTAAGGAGTATATATACAAATGGGGGAAGATGCTGGATTTCTGCAATGAGCTTGCTACATTTTTTATGGAGCTAGAGAGTGCTAGAAAATATTTTAGTAAAAAAGAAAATGTTAACTGTTTACTGGTGAAGTTACCCGATGATTTCGAGAACATAGTCAACCGTGTGCAGGACTTGCCGGACTCAAGTGTTGAAATTAATAGATTTATATAGTATTTTCTATGATTAATATGTTAGTATAAAAGAAAAGAAAAAGGACGGACAACCTTCCTCCACCTCCTCTCTCTAGCACCTATACTTGTTGTAGTCACTTAAAGATAGAGAGGGTGGTTGATCCATGGCTGCTTTAGTTCAACAGGCAATTAGTTTTCGTAGGTTACTAAAAATATACTCGACAGACCCGAGATTTGATCCCGGTACCTTCGGTTCGTCAAGTTGGCCGATAGCGGTCAGCTTTATCCTATTAGACAAGACCAATGCTAAATGTTATAGAATGTGATAGATATATATATATATAAAAAGAGGAACAAATTCATTTAACTAAAACAGTATACAGCTTGCATAGATACAGTTTTATCAAAGTACAAAGTAAGACACTATTTCGAAACGAATACCACGCATTTTGTTTCAAAAGCGAGACAAATGTCGCGCAAGTATTTATAACGGCTAAGATTACGTCTCGTTGTAAATCCAATGGAGCACATCATCGCCGAAATCCCAGAGTGGTCACTTTGGCGTTTTGTGACGTGGCATGACCTAGAGCCACGTGGAGAGATGACATTCGATCATAGGAATTCCGAGGAATGTACGGACGAGTGAAAAGCAGACACGCGTCCGCTTAATAGCCTTGTCGTACATAGGCCGTACAAAAGGTACATCGGCAGTAGTACTTTTTGGTACGGTAGAATAATCTGATAGGTCCGTACTTCAGTAGATAGAAGTTATTAGAGGGAATCACGACTTAAAATTTTTTGGTAGGTAGTCACCTCTCCCTCTGAGAGTTTGTACAAATTGGTATTTTTTACTGCCTCATAACTTATCGGCTGTTTGGCCATTTTCAATGATTTTTTTTGCTACCAACTCAGAGAAGTCCAGGCTGCACAAGGTCCAGTCAAACTGTCACTTTGCCTTCCTAGACAGCAGTGGTTGTGGCTTGAAGTGGGTTAGTTAAATAATATCTAGAGGCTTTCTGTATTCTGTGGTCCAATGGAGGACACAGAATTGCATCAAGGTGGATATGGAACTCAATGGTAGGGATGATTCTCGTTCGGGAGAATACGATTGAGATCCGAAGGGGAGGAAAGAGTGGGCAAGCCTTGGCATGTGCGACCGATTGGAGGAACAAGGATTCTCGGAAACTGGTCAGAAACTATGGGGGGAGGGAGCAGAAAAATTAGATCGACGAGTTAGGACCAAGGGCTCCCAAAGGTTTATGTCATTTTTGTAAGAAACCGGGGCACTATATGGCAGAGTGCACTAAGCTAACCAAGCTTCGGTTAAAGGAGGGGCAGACTAGTGGAACCCCGAGAGGAAAGAAAAAGGCCCTTGTGACACAGGTACATGAGGCAGAATCCGAGGACGAGGACGATAAACTCCTATTGGATGAGGAGTTGGAGGCGAAAAACGAGTTCGAAATTCCACGAAGGCAGAAATATGCTTACGGTGGATTGAAAGGTGAAGCAGGCTGGATTGTAGATTCAGGTGCCTCTATACACATGTGTAAGGATAAACACATGTTCACTAAGATAAGAAAGATTCCCACCGTAGAGATAGAGTACAAGGATGGAAGGATAGTCACTACTACTTTTGTAGGATCGATAGATTTAAAAGTGTTAGTAGAAGGAAAGACATCTATAGGAACATTCTCCGATGTATTGTCTATTTCATTGTTGAGAAAGGTAGCCAAGGGATGTTTAGGTTGATTTTAAGTAATGAAACAAAGAAACTTTATCATGATGGTGTTCATGATATTATGATGTGGCATAAGAGGCTTGGGCATGTGAATCTAGATAAGTTAAGAGAGATGAAAAAGATGGGAGTGGTGGAAGGGATTCAGTTTAGTGAGAGTGATAATATAAGTGATTGTACTGGATGTGCTCAAGGTGAAGCATACAGATTACCCTTTCCCACAACAGCCACTTATAAGGGAGAAAAATTCTAGATTTAGTACACAGAGATATTTGGGGACCAGCTAAAGTGCCCTCACCAGGGGGGAAGAGATTTATTATGACTATCACTGATGATTGGTCTCGGTATTCCAAGGTGTATTTTTTGTAAATTAAGTTAGAGGCTCCGGATTGTTTTAGACAATATAAAGCATGGAGAAAAAACTCCATGAAACTCCAATCAAGAGAATAAAGAGTGACAATGGTGGAGAGTATACTTCTAACCAGTTTGAGGATTTTCTGAGGGAAGATGTAGTCCAACACCAAAAGAGCGTTCAAGAAAACCCAGAACACAATGGGGTAGCTGAAAGATTAAATAGGACACTAAGTGATAGGGCCAGAAATATGTTGTCAGACAAGAAGATAGGAAAAAAGTTCTGGGCCGAAGCAATGAACTGTGCTAATTACCTCACAAATATAGTTTTTACTTCAGCTATAAAAGATCAAACACCTTATGAGAGATGGACAGGTCAAAAACCAGACATATCTCACTCAAAGGTTTTCGGCAGTCAAGTATTCAATCTAGATACAGAACGGTCTAATTGGAAGCTAGATCCTAAATGAAAACCGGGATACTTATTAGGATATAATGAGGTTGTTAAAAGATATTGAGTTTATGATCTAAAAAAAGAAGATATTATCTTAGTAAAGCATCTAGTAGTTATTGATGAAGGAAAGTCCGTGGATCCCTTCAAGTATACAAAGTCAATAAAAATCAGATATGAGTCAGAAAATTCCAATGACTTTGAACTTAATAACTTTCCAGAATTTAGAGAAGATGACGTTCTTGCAGGTACAAATCAGACAAAAAATAACTTTGCTGAGGAAACTCTAGTGACAACTCTACCCGAAGCGGAAGACCTGGTGGAAACAGATTTGGAATTAAAGGACAAGGGAGAAGCCGAGATTGTTTGAAAGAACCCACGAGAACCATCTATTCCGGCCACAGATTTTTTGAGGGGGGAAGGAGAAATAACAAAAGATTGCAGGAAAATTACGTTAATAACAAGGTAACAAAACTATCTCATCAAGATGAACCTTAGACTTATGGAGAGGCGATGACTTGCCCAGAAAGAAATCGGTGGAAGACAGCCATGAATGGGGAGATGGCCTCAATTATGGCAGCCGATACTTGGGAGCTGGTGGATTGTCCACCTAACCGAAAACCAATCGGTTGTAAATGGGTTTTTGAATTAAAACTGAACCCAGATAACACAATTGAGCGTTATAAGGCCCGATTAGTGGCAAAGGGATTTACACAAAAAAAGGGAATTGACTACGAGGAAACCTTTGCCCCGGTCATCATATTTCCCTCCGTTAGCATATTTGTCAATCAGGCAGCATCGGAAGACATGGAGGTGCACCAGATGGACATCAAGAGAGCCTTTTTGCATGGAGAATTGGAAGAGGAGATCTTCATGCGACAACCCGAAGGATTTGTGGAGGAAGGAGAGGAGACTAAGGTATGCCGGCTGATTAAATCTCTATATGGTTTGAAATTGGCGCCTCGACAGTGGAATAAGAAGCTTGATGAGTTTCTTTGGGAATTCAAGTAGAAAGACACCGAAAAAGAAAGATTATAAGATTGACTTAAAAGGAAGCAATAGGTAACATGCTTGAAGAATTTCAGATGGATAAAACTAATAGTTGTACAACTCCAATGGAGTTAAAGAAGGGAAGTGAGGGGAGTGAGGAAGATGGAGTCATGGTCTTAGACGAGAAATTATCCCCGGAAGAACAGAAGTTCATGAAGACTATTCCTTACAGGCAAGTAGTGGGAAGTCTGATCTATTTTATGAATTGTACCCGGCCAGATTTAGCTGTAGCTGTAGGAGTGTTGAGTAGAAGTCTAAATGCTCCCACTAAGAGGGATTAGGAGGCAGCTGAGAGAGTTCTTAGATATTTGATAGGAACTAGGGATCTATGGTTGCATTTGGGAGGGGAGAATACTGACATCACCACTTAGAGTGAATCCAATTATGGTGATGCTCCGATGAGGAGATGTACTTATGGATATGTATTATATGTGGGTGATGGGGCTTGCTGCTGGAGTAGCAAACAGCAAAAGGTTATTGCTCAGTCCACCATGTAGGCTGAGTATATGGCAAATTGCTCTGCTGTAAAATAATTGATGTGGGTCAAGTCTTTGCTTGGTGAGCTCGGTCACCTTAAAAGTGGTGTGCAGAATTTTTTTTGTGATAATCAGGCAACAATCGTTATTTTTGCCAATCCTAAACATCATTTTAAAGACAAACACATGGACATTAGACTCAGCTTTGTTAGAGAGAAAGTAGAAAACAAAATAATCAGTTTAGAGTACCGACCAGATAGCGAGATGGTAGCAGATATGATGACCAAACCTGTGCCTTCCCCTAAGCTAATTTTTTGCAGGGAGAAGTGTGGTCTAAAATTAAAGATTGACTAGAAAATAAGGGGAGTGTAGAAATTGATGGTTCATTTTTTAAGTATTTTCTAGGTCTAAATTAAAATACAGAAAGAAGCCGAGGCAGTCTATCTCTAACTTCTCTCTCTAACTCCCACACATTTCGCAGTCATTGGGAAGTTGGAGTGAAAGCTAGAGCGATGGGTGCCTAGGCTATCCAGATAATTACGGGAAATAGATTAGTTTATTTACCGATAAGTTTATTTACTAAAAGGATAGATGTCAGAACCACGATTTAATCCTGGTTCCTACGGAATAATAGATTGCCGGTAGCCGGTAGTCCTAACCGTTAAGTCTAAGACTAATGATACATGGTATCAGGTTTGATAATTATTTAAATATAATTACGTAGGATAATTCATTTAACTGCAACTGCTTACGGGATACATAGATCCAGTTATGTAAAAGTCCGGATTAAAGTACGGACAAGGAACAACTTCCGCGCATTTGTTTCGATAGCGAAACGAATACCGCGCAGGTATTTATTACGGCTACGATTAAATATGCATTTAATCGGACGGCCGGAATGAATGCCGAGATCGCGGAAGAGAATTTCGGCGGTTTGTGGTCATCGCCACATTGGATGACACGTGGGAGAAAGACATTGGATCGCGGCATCTCCGGGGATTAAGGGAGCGAATTCGGATATACCACGTGCCGACATTTAGACCATGTCGTACAGTATTCGTACAAAAAGTACACCGGCACTTGTACTTTTGTGTACGGAAGAGTAATATGATTGGTCCGTACATCAGTAGATAGAGTTTGTGAGAGAGATAGGACTTAGAAAAAATTGGTAGATAGGACCCTCTCTCCCAGAGAGCTTCTGTACAAAAGGTCAACTTTGACCCTCCATAACTTACTGCTCAGGGGAGAAAATTCAGAGATTATTTTTGCTATCGACTCACGAGAGTCTACCCTTCACAGGGGTGAAGGTAGTCAGAGTTTGGGTTTGCCAGGGTGGCAATTATTCTTGCTGAAACACAAAGGGGTCAGGGTTATCCTAGAGGCTTCTTGGAAGCTGTCCACTCTGAGGACTTATGGAGGTCTCAGAGTTTCAAAATGGACGGCGGATTGCGAGGCAATCCGCCTTGAAATATTTGAAGTGCTTGAAAACGTTTGTCTGCCTTACGAAACATAATGCGATAGGCGCATTAATGGAAAAGGATGCCGCCGGTATATTTTATCAATTTTGTACAGTTGTACTTTTTAATTGGCTTGCGCCATTTATGATGAAGTAAGAGGTTACGATATGGTTTGATTTGGATGACATGATGTCATTTCGGCAAGAGAATCGTGTTTTAGTTCAAAGGCGGCGGCCTCCGTCGCTATTTTTCGAAAAGCGTGGACGCGAATTCAAGTGGACCGTACGTATGTGATATCGGCTTGCTGCCTAGATTTATTGGCGAGTGACTTGTTTTCATGAGGCAATTGGTGCCTTGGAAGAAAAAGAAGAAGCACCGGCAGTTGCCATAATAATCAATACACAAAGAGGAAACTCTCACGAAAACCCCACAATAGACCAACTTCACAATGAAGCCCCTAGCAAACCAGAAATACACTAGGTCTGCAAATTTGCCACAATGTAGACTATACAACAAAGAAACCACATGCAGATTTTCACAAGGTTCTGCCAAAATATCACAATGATCTTGTAATTCAAAGACACCCAAAAAATTGCTTCGCAGTTTTCCATACAAGGAATTCCTAACTCCAAAATATTCCAAGTCCTATATATACAAGTGAACCTGCAGCTGATCTACACCGTTGGTCGACAGGTATACTAAACCTTATCAAACCAAACCCCGCCGTCAACCGTATACAAATATTTACAACAAACCTAAAACTAACAGTCGCTAAAAAAAAAAAATACGCGGTCAAAGTTCGTCCGTTGAAATGACAGCGCAATCAACATTCTTCTTCCAAAAATGACGGCGGACTCTGTCTGCCGTCCGCGCATTCTTTCATCACCAAAGGTGAACCTTCACGTGTAAACCCGGTCCCTAAACGAACTGTACTTTTCATCATCCGAAACACACAATCTTGACTTCTCCACGAACCGACACATGTGCCTAGAGTGTACTCAACCCGTGTACTCCCTTCGGACTTACATACCACACTAAAACCTTTCTACGACAAATCAGCCTGCACACAAAAACGACTAAGTCCGGAATCTCTTTCTCACACACACGATATAGAGAGGACTAAACATTTCCAAAACTACATGATTAACAAGCTGTCGCTTATGACGCGTATTTTGCGGACGCGTCGGTGTAAATATTTGAAACAACAATGTTTTGTCTTATGCAAATTAATGATTTAATATTGATTAAAATAGTTGTATTTTACGTGATCAATTAGGGTTTTGGCAGTTTAATTTGTGTGTATTTAGTGTTGTACTTGTAGACAAGTGTACGCTTACGATTGCTTGACTCTTAGGTGTACGCTTACGATTAATTCATTATTAATAGGAGGTTATTATGGTTAAATAAAAATTAATGGCAGTTACATAATTTACGTTGTATATTTTGACAATTAGTGGTTTGTTGACAACTCACAAGTGTAAATATAGACTTGAGCTTCGTTAGGAATGGATCATCAATGCTTAGCATGAAAAGTAGGAGCCGAAGATGTAGTCTTTAAGGGTTGTCGATTAGGTCATACACTTAAGTGATACATTAAATTATGTGATTATACATTTGGTTATGTGGGAAGGCGGTCATTTATTATTTATAAATGTAAATTTTATGTTTGTCTGTCATACATTGTGCATGTATTTGATTTGCTGTTTAATGCATCTGTGTATGTATTTGTCCTAAGGTGGTCCTAGGTTTTCCGGAGATTCGGAAACCCATGGGTGTTTCGTCTGTGTGAAATGGTCACAGATTTGCGGACCTATGGTGGTTTGATCAGTGTTTTTGGGAGACCTATGGTGTGTTTGATGGGGATTTTATGGTAATGCATCTGGGAATGAATTTACTTATTTAGAGGGCATTCATTTCAAAGGATTGTTCATTCGACTAGATTTGCTTAGCTTTACGGTTGATAGTTTGGGTCGCTTCTGCAGTCTATTGTAGACCAAAGAACAACAGCTTGTTCATTTCTGTACATTCAAATTTAATTGATTATAATGAGAAGACTTTTTCTCCCCTGTGCTTCTACTTTTGTATTCTTCTTGTTTCCTTTTGTCTTATAT
Organism: Zygnema cylindricum; assembly: GCA_037447655.1. Classification (NCBI taxonomy): domain Eukaryota; kingdom Viridiplantae; phylum Streptophyta; class Zygnematophyceae; order Zygnematales; family Zygnemataceae; genus Zygnema; species Zygnema cylindricum. The sequence continues at coordinate 146,443 of JBBHKE010002834.1, forward strand.
TTTTCTTCCGTATTCTTCTTTGCGATGGTTTCTCTCTCTTTCTTCTTGGATATCTTTCTCTAATATCTCTCTCTTTCGCCCACCATGCCCTTACCTTCTACAAGTTATGGGCCACACCATGCTCGTCATCTGTGCAATTTCTCTTCTCTTATCTTCTCCACTTCATTTTTTCTTTTTTTTTGCAAATTATTTCTTTTGGAAACAAATTATTTTCAAGACATTATTTAAAGATTACAATTTCGGTCGTCCCACTTTTCCATTTTTTCCATTTTGGCTCTTTATATGCCATTTTTTTAATTTCTATTTTTTTTTAAAGGGTTTATTTCTCATTTATACCCTTTTTTTTTAGATCCTTCCCTTTTTTATTGTTTATGTTTTCGGAGGGTCGTTGGCTTGTTGGAGAATCCGAAGTTCATTCTACGAAAATCTCTCTTCATCCATTTTTTCCCTTTGTTAAACATTCTGATTTTGTCTCTCTTTATTTTTCAGCAGTTTTTCACATTGTTTTTCTTTACTCTTTCTATTTTCATCTTGTAGTTCTTGCATTTCACCTTTTTATTTCTCCTACACAAATATTAATTTACCTCCTCTCTTTGAACCATGGAGGATTTTTTCTTACAAACCTCTTTCTACTTCGATCATGCATCAAACATTTTTATTTATTTTTTTTATTTTTTTTACCAATTCATCATATTTTATCATCGCATCTCTTTCAATGATATGTTTTCAACATTATGCTGAGTTTGCTTTCATTTTTTTATTCAAGTCTCACTTTTTGTCGTAAATCTTTTCCCATATTTTCTCTCCCACAACCTTTTTTCCCACATTTTCTCTCCCACAACCTCTTTTCCCACATTTTCTCTTCCACAACCATTCTTCCCTTTCCACAACTAAAATTGAGGGGGAGTGTTGAAGTACAATTTTGGTTATGTCATTAGTGAATTGTACTTTAACAAATGTACTTTTGTGCGTATTCTATTTTCAATGTAGTATTGTCGTTTCACGTCCCTTTAGGTTGGTTCATGTACTTTTATTGTTAATGTACGGATACCTTTAGTACTATCCATTTGCAACTTGTAATCATTGTATTTATTTGTCGCGTTGTTTAATGAAGAGTCACTTAGCCCTCTCATCGTTTCACATACTACAAACTACGAAATGTACGTTCACCATATTTATTGTTTATTAAATGAATCTTTCATTCTAGATTCGTTGTACCAAATATTCATTTTGTCCTTAACCTTGTTGTCCACCGATTTTGTCTTTGGCCGTCACTAGTTATACATTTTTGTCCTTTGTGGCTTCGATTCTTTTGTAAACGTCGTGTACTTAGTCCACTCTAAATCTAGAACTAAGTTTAGTATTTAGCTTATTCATTTGTGTACATTCAAATTTAACCGATTATAATGAGAAGTTTTTTTCTCCGCTGTGCTTCTCTTTTTGTGTTCTTCTTGATTCCTTTTGTCTTGTTTTTTTGATTCCGTATTCTTCTTTGCCATCGTTTCTCTTTCTTTCATCTTAGATATCTTTCTCCAATATCTCTCTCTTTCGCCCACCATGCCCTTACCTTCTACATTTAGAAATAAAGGTAAAAAAAAAAGGTTATGGTTACAAAAGGCTACACGTTATGGGCCACACCATGCTCATCATCTGTACAATTTTTCTTCTCCTATCTATCCACTTCATTTTATTTTTTTTGGCAAATTATTTCTTTTGGAAACAAATTATTTTCGAGACATTGTTTAAAGAATATAATTTCGGTCGTCCCATTTTTCCATTTTTTCCATTTTGGCTCTTAAAATACCATTTTTTGGAATTTCCAATTTTTTTTTTGGAGCAACCGAAGTTCATTCTTTTAAAAATCTCTCCTCCATCCATTTTTTCTCTCTATTCAACATTTTGATTTTGTCTCTCTTTTTATTTTTTTGGCATTTTGGAGGCCTCCCTAGAGTGTTTAAGTACCTAAAGTTTCGTCTTTGAAGATCCCTCAACATTCAATTTCTACCTCTATCCGCCATGCTACCTTTTGTGGACATCTTCTCGATATATTGGAGCATTGGAGGGATTTTTTTTTTCACCTTCCCTTCCAAATTTTCCCAATTTCCGTTTTTCCACTCAATCATCCACCTTATTTTGAGGAACTTTTTTATCTATCCCTAATTTCGGCATTTTGGAGACTTCCCCGGTTTGTTAGAGTACTAGAAGTTTTGTCTTCGAAGATCCCCTCTACATTCCATTTTGACCTCTATTCGCCATCCTCCCTTTATGGAGATTTTTCTGGTTTCATTGGAGCATCATTGGAGCATCAGAAGGACTTTTCATTTCTCTTCCAAATTTCCAACACCTCCGTTTTCTCCTCCCACCAACCACTATTTTTTTGTCCCTTTTTTTGGGACTTTTCCATTCCCCCAAATTTTTTGTCCTCCCATTGAGCATTTTTTATTTTATTTTTACACTCTTCACCAATTTTTGTTTTTCTTTCTATCTTGCTTTTATTGACAAATTTTTCCTTTATTTTCTTTCCTGTTAACCTTCCGAACACCATTAATTATAACAAAGTTTGTTACATCCTTTATACTCTCCCCTACTTACAATGTTGGGCGCATTACCATTTTTTTGTTCTTCCCCTTTTATTTTCTCTTACTCTTTCATTCTTTCATTTTTTCACTATTAGAAATGAGAGGGAGAAATAATTTACATTTCTAGTTGTAAAATTCCCACTTTCCACTCTATATAATTCCCTATTCATAGACTACCTTTCACTTAGCCTCTATAATTGTGAAATACCATTTTTTGCATTTCATTTAATTCTCTAATTATTCTCCACCTTTTGTGACATTCTTTTATGTTTTCCACTAAATTATCTTATTACCATCCTCCTTCTCACTTAGCCTCTAAAAAGGTCTTTTTTTTTTGGAATCATTTTTCTATCACTTTCATTTTATCATTGACACTAATTATTTTTATAATTCTTTTCACCCTTTTCAATTATCGTCTTTACATTTGACACTTTAATTTTCTCATTTCCGCCAACAATGTCTTTGTCTTGTTCACACCTTTTTCTATATTTTTTCACTTTCTATATATTCAACTTTTGATGTTTTATTTTACACAATTCTTTTTCATTCTCACATCTATAAACCAAATTCCATAACCCAAAAACCATACATTGGGCCATTTTCTTCTCCAACTTTTTCCTTTGGAATCATTTTCTCTTTTCCCTTTTTTTTTACTCCACCATTTCCTTTTCCATCTTGTAATTCTTCTATTCCGTCTTTCTTTTTTTTCTATTTCTTCTTACAAACCATTTTTTTACTTAGGTTTTACATCCGACATTTTTCCCAAATTTTCCCATCTTATTGTAATTTATCATCTACTTTCTTTTATTTTATTTTTTTCTTATTAATCCTTTTAGCCCTTCTTTTTCCTCCATTTCATTCACCTCTTTCCACAACTAAAATTGAGGGGGAGTGTTGAATACAATTTCAGTTGTAATATTCTTGAACCGTACTTTTCGAATATATAATTGTGCGTACGCTATTTTCAGTATGGTACTATCATTTCACATCCCTTTCTGTAGGTTCATGTAAATTTGTTGTTTGTGTACGGTACCCTTTCAGTAGCCGAACGTATTTTGTAATCATTGTAATCGTTTTGTCTCTTAGCTTAGTGGAACGTTATTTTCTTTGATTACGTCCGTCGCACCTTTTCACGTGTACGTTCAAGTGTACCTTTACATTATTTATTGTAGATTTTTGATTCTTTTCGTTTCAGATTCCTTGTACAAAATATTCATTTTGTGGTTAACTTGGCCGTCCACCGACTTTGTAGTTGGCCGTCACTAGTCACACCTTTTTTTCCTTTGCGGCTTCGATTCTTTTGTGGACGTCGTGTAACCAGTCCACTCTAAATGTAGAGTTAGACTTAGTACTTATTCTGTTCATTTTGTACATCAAATTTTAACCGATTATAATGAGAAGACTTTTTCTCCACTGTGCTTCTCCTTTTGTATTCTTTTTTTCTCTTTTGTCTTCATCTTTTGCTTCCACATTCTCCTTTGCCATGATTCCATTATATTTCATCTTTGATGTCTTTCTCCGATTTCTCTCTCTTTTGCCCACCATGCCCTTACCTTCTACACACCTAGTACTGGCAGCTGCAATAGTAGTAGTACTGGCATAAGGTAGTACTAGCAGCTGCAGCTAGTACTAGGTGCAGGCATAAGCAGTAGCTAGTGCTACCAGTTGCAAAAGCACTAGTACTGGCAGTAGCAATAGCAACTACCAAGATTTTATTTTTTTTGTAAGAAGCCTCGATATATCGGCGATATATCGCGATATTTTTATTTTTGATATATCGAAGCGATATATCGATTATCGGGTACCTGAAATTCGATATATATATCAAATATCGGCAAATGGTCCTCGATACCCAACACTAGCGCGTGGCAGAGGTCGCATAAGTCAAATTTTTACATAACCGAAACCGACCGTTTTTTTTTCTTCAAAATTTGAGTAACCGACGCCCGACCGAGTTATGTCACGCTCCAAAATTGTTAACCGTTAACCGACTGGCGTTTACGAAAATAAAATTTAACCGAAACTAGATTTCTCGCGACTAATCGTGCCCGCCTGTAACCAAAAAAGTACAAAATTAATTAATGTACGAAGTATGAATAAGCCAATAATTACGATTTGTCGCATTCCTTAAGATTTGCGAAATGAATAGTGTTACTACCGTGTCACATTTGCGACACTTTGTCGCGTTCGCTAAAATTTGCGAATTGAATATCATTACAATAATTGTCGACGGCCTTCATCATGATGTCGTACTTCAATACCAATGAAGAAGAGTAAGAATGTGGGATTATAGGACATTTAAAAATTTCATTTTGGGATTTTGGTTGACCACCATAAACGACATTTTTGGTTCTCTGCGTATTCGACCGAAGGCCAGCAGCAGTCAGGTTAGGGATCGGCTGGCCGGCCGGTTGCGGGTCGGTCGCGATTTCGTTGACCGTTTGCGACCTCTGCGGGTAAGTTGAATTTTGTCGATGGCATAAATTTTTACATGTATGGAATAGTACTGATACAAAATCATTAACGATTTTAACGATTTTTTCAAATCGTTCAATGCGTTACTTACATATACTTCGCCTGATTGAATTGTGAGTAAAATACGGTTTGAACAACTATGTAAATAACGCATTTCCGTCCGTATTTTAAGTACAAAAGGAGTAAAATAGGTGTAGTGCGCAAAGTGGACATATCATACGTTTTTTATTTCTAAGGCTTTGGGAATAAGGTTTGGAATGTATCATCACTTGCAAAATTCAAAAAGCTAATTAAGGGTTTGTGCCCATGTAAATGCAGCCTAACCATGTAGCTTTGTCTTTTACTGGAGATTCTCAGTACTAATTTTTAGGGTTGTTTCGAATGCCCGAAAATGGGACGTTACTTTATTATGTCTCGGTTGTAGATGCTACATAATTTTGTGACCTTTAAAAAGAGTACACCGTGAATCGTTATTAGTGTAAAGGAACAATTGGTGTTATTAACTCCACTTTGGGTTCAAGAGCCTAACGCCAATAAAACATCAACGGTAATTTATACATCTAACACTAATTTAGAGACACATTCCCATATTTTAGCTGCTATTGGTTTCGTTCCATAGTCTACTTTTGAATATGTGAGAACAGGTTAGTGTGATTTTCTGTCGTTTTTATTCCTAGGAATCAACTTTGAGGGCGTTTTTCTATGGCAACGCCAATCACTTTCACGTCCCCACGTCATTATCAAACACTTTCTCTATACATTTGTACGTAAAAACAAGCATTTATAGTACAAATTGACACATTTTGTACACTACACAATTTAAAGATTGCCCAAATTCGAGTCATCGACGCTAATTAAATCGTACTTATATTAGAGTGAAGGAAAAACATAATTATCAATTCATTTCAAATTCGAGATTCATATTTTGGGGACGCCGAGTTAGTATTATTAACACTAACAGCGATTCATGGTGTACTGTAAACGTCAAATTTTTTGTTTGTGACGTTGCAGACGCCTACCTTTTTGTGTCATTGTGACGTTATGCGGGTTTTTTATCAATAAACTCGATAAGTATGGTACATGCACGAGTCACAAATATATTAAATGATGAAAAATGATAAGTTTAAACGCAAGATATTGTCTTGACGAAGGTTCAAACAACCAATTTACCGAAAAACGTTTAATGTTTACAAGGATGTGAATTTCATTTCCTAATTTACACAAGTCTTATTTGTTTGATGTGATTATTGTTTTTCGTAGCAATGCTTATTAATATTGAATTTGTGATTTCCAATATCCAATGTTGAGGGTGGTCCTTATCTTCTTTAATGTGGTAGTTCGGTCTTATATTGACAAAACTGAATATCGTTATAAACACTTATTTTTTGATGTTGTATAATCGAATGAAAATGCCCATGATTGAAGTTTTTTGTATCCCACATAGCCATTCCCATCGGATTAAAGTTTGAAAGGCTAAAATTTTGAAATTTAAAGTAGGTTAAATATTAAAAAAAATGAAAAAAGCGTAAAAGTAGTGTTATGTATTAAGTCCTTTTTTATCGCGATAAATTTGATAATCGATGTACCGGTTGTTGGAGGGCCAAAGGGCCCGATACATCACTTGGAGGACTAACAAAAAGACTATCGCGATACATCGGTAGGACGGGGTGGTCTGCCTCACTATACGGAATTGCAAATATTTTTTATGTTAAATATGTATTATATATATATCACATATATTATAATGTTCAATTCTAGATATTTTGAATACTCAACAGAGGGAGAGGGAGAGGGAGAGGGAGAGGGAGAGGGAGAGGGAGGGGGAAAGGGAGAGGGAGAGGGAGATGGAAAGGGAGGGGAGAAGTGAAGATGTTTATTTTCTTACTGGAGGGTGAGAGGGAAGCTATCGCCAGGTATGCCGTGATTGTCGGTGCCTTGGACGCCCTCACAAGTACCCTCATCGGATCTCTCCTTCCCCGGGTACTTTTTCTATCTGTTTATGTCAAATCCTGTCAATTTTATCAATTTTATGCGAAAGATTTATCATCTTTTTGTCATTTGTCAACGTTATTGCACATTTTTTATCGTTTTTATGCCAAATTGTAACTATTTTAGGTCGAGATTATTTAGCTAAAAATTTGGAGAATGAAGGTACATAGACACGAGCCGTACACGATTTTGATGATCTGTGTCAGTGACTACATATGTAAATAACGTGTACTTCAATTTAGTTTGGCTTTCTTGCTTTTTTGTATGTCGGTTTACAAAGAGTCCCTCTCACTATATTGTGTGATTTTCCTCCCCTTTTTTTTATCGAAATTGTCCTAGTTTAGGAAAACATTGCACCTTATTTAGTGTGGTTTAAATTGTACATGGAAGCATTAGTCAGAGTCGAAATAATAATAAATAACTAATTTGACCCATAAGTCGTTTTATTTATTGCCAGTTTAACTATAAATATAACGTTGTCTGCAAAATAGCTTTATCAGTTGATCCCGAATTAGTATGGACATTTTTTTTTTTATGTTGCTAATTGTAAACCCATTAAGGAGGTTCGAACCGGCACTAATTTTCACGTTTCTTTTGACTTCGTTTTTAAATCTCCAAATGAGAAGCTCTAGTCCGGGCAATATTATAAAAAAAGAACCAAGTTCTCACCACAATTTGAGTGGATTTTGTCCGAGCATACCTAGTATAACATCTTCTCTCCGTTTTTGTTTCGCTAATCTTCATTGTTTCATGTATAACATTCCTGTTTTTGGCTTTTTTTCCTTTACACATTTTCAAACTTTATGCTCGATTCCTGTAAAAAAAATACAAAAGAAAACCTAGACGTCTTCCAGTTTGATCTACATTACTATAGTAAGTAATGGCCTGGTTGACTCTCTTCTCCCCTTGGTTTTACATTTTTCGCCGTAATCCTAAAATACTTTTGTGACTAATAATATGAATATCGGTCTCCATATCTGAATCACAAAAGCAGTGGCCTGGTTTTTCCAAAAACGTATGTTTTTTTTGTCCACACTAATTGTAGTTTTGACATTGAGATAATATCGAATGCTCCCTTGATCACCGATAACTGATTTTTGAATTTTGATTTTCGCTTTCCAATTTCCGATTTCTAATATGATGTTGACGATGATGATGATGATGATGATGATGACGAAGATGTGGATGATGATGATGAGGATGATGATGATGATGATGATGATGATGAAGATGATGATGATGATGGTGTTGATGATGATGATGTAATGATGATTATAATGATAACGATGATGATAGCAATGATGACAATGATGATGATGATGATGATGATGATGATGACGATGATGATGATGATGATGGTGATGATGATGATGATAATGATGATG
>JBBHKE010002834.1:159870-282370 GCA_037447655.1 Zygnema cylindricum
TTCTATTTAAGGTATTAATGTCAAAATTTTGGGGTGCCGATATAGAGTTCATAACGCTAATAACGATTCGCGGTGTAGCTGTCGCTCAGTAAAAGCGAAATGAAGAGAAGAAAATACCAGGTGTTATTCACTTTTATTTTAATATTTCAAAATTTCCTTATTACTACCGTATATATGTTATAATGATGTTTTGTCCAAATTAGAAAGTCATGCCATATGAAGCCTACGGACCATATGTCCAATGTGCAGAAAACGAGGACATGTTCTTTACTTTCTTATTTTAATATTACCACGTACAGTGAAATTAACTCGCATTTTACTGCTTAAAATCCAAATGAAACACATGTACGATATGACCTTATTTTCCGCACTTCAAAATTAGAATATAGACAATCAATGTGATTTTTTAACAATAATTGCACCACTAATGTTGCAAAGTATATGCTGAAAGTATTGGAAGTCAGGTTTAAAAGGTTCTAAAAGGTTGTTAAAGGTTGCAAAATAATTAATTCTGTAGAAATTTCTCTGACTCAGAAAATGATGGCGGGTGAAACGAGCTTTTACTTTCTTAAAACTCAAAATTTATCATCTCACGAGAAGATAAAAGGACGCCCTCATTCTTCAGATGAGAGTTTTTTAGGATGAGATCTTTCGACGAGAGTTTTTTTGAGGGGTTTTTAAATGAAGAGTTTTTAGATGAGGGTTTCTTGCATGAGGGTTTTTGAATGAGGCTTTTTTGGATGAGGGTTTTTCATGATAGTCTAAGAAAAGTTTATGAATGTAAATCTTACCTGTAAATAAAATCTCTTTATTTCCTGACTGGTCATATTGTCCAATCTTTGTCCCATATTCTCTCCTCCAAGGGTAGCCACAGCGATGGCCTGTCCAATAGACCCATTTATTCAATTATTTGGAAAACCAGAGGAAACCATTGAATATTTCAATGAACATGTGTGCAAACAGGAAAAAGGAAAAATGACATTCAATAGATTTATTCGTTACTGCATGACTTCAAAATAGAAAATTCTGCTATTAATGTATCCACATTCATTAATGTGGGAGAGAATACCTGAGTTTCTCCTCTTGTGAAAAGAACACTTCCGTGTACTCGAGGCAACAATCCACAGGAGCTGCTAATAGGACGAATATCTCGTGGACCGCGACCATCACTCCTCTTACCCTCCTGAACATAAAAAAAACAAGCGACATAAGAGAGGGAAAGTGGGAGAGTCAGAGAGAGGGACAGAGAGGGAAAACGAGAGAGAGAGAGAGGAAGAGAGAGAGAAGGGGGGAGAGAGAGAGAGAGAGAGAGAGAGAGAGAGAGAGAGAGAGAGAGAGGGAGAGAGAGAGAGAGAGAGTCGCCTTAAATTTCGACTCTATCACATTAAATAGAGTACGTAATTCTAAATTATCCTTTATACTAATTAAGGAAAGGTTTTATTAACGTCTAATAATTCTAATATACTGTCGTTTGAAATAGTGTGAGGTACGGTCGGTGTCTGACTGTAGAGATTGTAGTGATGCGTTAGGGTGACGTTCCATTAGGCGGTCCCAGTACATGTACGGACAAGTCTACTAGCAGCGTTTACTGGAAGTCCGCTCCATTGTGTCGGCCTAGTAACAAATTCTACTCAATTATGATTGGCGCCACGTAGGTTAGAGTCCAGATTCTAAAAATCTTGAAAAAAATCTACAAACGTAATATCTGTACGAAATTTCTGTACCACCGGAGGTTATTAATGATTCGTACATAAAGTTTTTGGCTAGGTTTTGATTTTCAAAATGGATAGTCAAAATTTCGAAACGGAATGGCAAAAGACGCGACAAACCTTGAAGGTCGCGGCAAACGTTGAATGTCGGTGGATGTTAGACAAAGCGTGCGAGGATATTTTCACCTGACCTGCATTCAACGTGGCAGGAGGCACATGGCATGTACGTGGCATGTACGACGTGCAAGCCTGTGATCGCTTGTACAACGTAGATATTTTTAAGCTTTTCACGTGTACCAATGGAAATCATCTAGTGGGCCCCAACTCTCCTCGGCGAGGAGAGTTGGGGCCCACTAGATGATGTGCTCGATTGCTTCGCGGATCTCAAAATGTGAAACATCCAACGGTCAGGAATTACGCCTACATCATTGGAGCTTCCCGACAGCTTTCCAGTAACGATGTTTCGTCTGACAAAAAAAATTGTTTGGTACGTCTCTGTACGGCACTGTACGAAAACGTACGGCGTCCAGTAACGAACCCCACTTTTCGTATAATGGAACATCACCCTTAGTAACAGATTCACGGTACAGTGTACGGTTAACGAGGCGTGATGTGACGCGATCGCACGCGCCAAAATTAAAAGAACAATAATGTACGTAAGATATATGTATGAGTATCAAATTATAAAATACTTAATATAAAAGTAATACTTATATAATTTTAATACATAGTTGTTCAAATCGCGCGATTTTTTCCTTTTTTCCGATTAAAACGTATAATTCGTGACTTTTGAATAAATCGGAAAAAAACGCGATGTACTTTCTGTCCGGTAAATTGAACGGAGAATTGACGGAAATTGTACGGTATGTACAGTAACTGTACGGTTTGGTACCCAAAAAGCACGGAATTTAACTAAAAGATACGTTGCACTTCGTAGTACTTTCTGTCCGGTAAACTGAACAGAAATTTAACGGGAAACGTACGGAATTGTACCAACATTGTACGGACTATGACGAAAAAAGACGAGAACTATACGGAAAATGTACAAACTGCGGGATATGTAAAATTTATTTTTGTTTATATGTACGGAATAGTACGGACGAAAATTCATTAACGATTTTTAAGATTTTTTCAAAAGGTTCAATGCGTTTGTTACGTATAATTTGTTGCGATAAAATCGTTCGCACTAAACGCCGTGAACAACTATGCTTTAATACTTATATAAATAATAAAAAATAACAATAATATTAATTTAATTTAATTATTAATAATTATTTCACGTGTGTCCGTACCAAGCCATCGTATTTCATCCGTACAGAAACATATAATTTTTACTAGGTGACCGCTCGAGACTCCCAAACAAAATGGGACGCTTAAAAAAAAAAAAATGGACGCTCCTCCCTCTCTCCCTCTCTCCCTCTCTCCCTCCCTCTCCTTCCCTCTCCCTCCCTCTCCCTCCCTCCCAACATGCATTTATTTTACAATTTAACATCAGATTATTTCCGAGTAAAATTTGAGGGAGTTGTTTTTCTTTATTTCCCATTTACCCCTTTTTTCGAGGTCTCTCCTCCTTTTTTATTTAAGCTTTTGTGGTCCCCTTTTTTCTTTTCCTCTTTCTTCTCTTCTCTCATTTTATTTATAATTATAATTTTCCTCCTCTTTTCTCTCTTTTCTCCTTTTTTTTCTCTTTTTTTTCCCTTTTGATATTCGAAAAAGAATTGAGGATAACCCTTGGATAAAAAAAGCCTTAGTGAAAAGAAAGTTACCGGACACGTTATCTGTAACGATTACTGAGCGAACGCCAATTGCTATTTGGCAATTTAAGCAAAAATTGTATTTAATTGATGAAGAAGGTAATCGAATCAGCTCAAAAAATGTAGAAAACTTTGGAGATTTAATACACGTTGTGGGCCAGGATGCAAATGTCTATACTCATAGTCTTTGTGAAGATTTAGAGAAGCATCCTTCTTTGGCAAAAAAAGTTGTTTCTGCTGTACGTCATGGTCAAAGAAGATGGGATCTAAATCTGAACAGAAAATAAACGTTAAAATGCCGGAAAAGGGCTTTCAAGAGGCTTATGATTATCTAAAATCATTAAACAAAAAAGGCAAAGTTGTTGTTTCTCATATTGTCTGCTTTGGACATATTAAAACATGAAGACAGGTTGATATCTATTAACTGATGCAAGTGTAATATATTCATTTTGTGCATCATAGAATCACGTATAATACCGGCATTGTTAATTAGTACATATACATGTTTTCCTGCATCTTTTATAATTGCAGCAATATTCTTTTTACATTCTTCAAAATCTGCTACGTTCCAAGGTCTAACTTTGATCTTATGCTTTTTAGAGAATTCTTCTGCAAGTTGATGATTTTGCTCGAAATTTGCTATATCCTCGTATCCATTCTCTTTTAAAGCAACTGAAATTGCTGCGCTAATACCCCTTGTTCCACCTGTAATAACAGCTACTTTACAGCTAAAATCTTTGTAATAAATGATGAAACTCCAAATGCTTTTACTGTAGGTGGCTCAATAGTTTTTATTCATAGTGGTTTAATAACAAAATTTCTTGATCTGGATGTGCTGCGAAGAGTAGCAGCTCATGAAATCGGTCATATATTAGGGCAGCATAAAAGTAGAAGACAGGAAGTGATAGACAATTATAGATTACTTGCTATGGGTAGCGCAGTACTAGGTCTTGCTACGGCTATAGGTAGTGGATCTCCGGGTATTGCTGTTATGATGGCAAGGAGTCATGTTGCTAAAAGATCAGTCCAGGCATATTCGAGAACCTTTGAATCTAGTGCTGACCAGATGGCTTTAAAATTGCTTGAAAAAGGCATCACAGTAGTATAGGCATGATCAATTTTTTGAGAAAACAAGAATTGATTCAAGGAGCGATTTAGTTAATCCTTATGAACAAACACATCCGCTAAGCCAGGAAAGATTAGTTGTGTTAAAAAACTATAATAAAAAGTCGAAATTTCATACAAGCCAAAATAATAAAGAGATAATAGACAGGTTTCGTAGAGCCTCAGTAAAATTAGCAGCTTATACGAGAGAGCTAAATATACTGCCGCAATGTGACTATCAGGAAGGGATAGACGAACTTAACCTCTATACCAAGGCTATAAAATGTTTTAGAACCGGTAATTTTAATAATGCTTTAAAAAATATCGATGTGTTATTAAAGCAACACCCTAATGACCCTTATTATCATGAGGTAAAAGCTCATTTTTTTTTTTTTTCCAATACCCAAAAAAAGCTAGGTAATTATGGCTAAAGAGAATAACATTGCAGAACCAGAAAAAGTTCAAACCGATCTTCCCGAAGTTGAGCAAGAATTATCTAAAGTAGCAACGAATCCAAAACAGAGCATAATAATTTTGGTTGTGGTTGCTGTGGTTTTTCTCTATTTATTCTTTAACTTATTTGTCGGTTCTGGAGATACTCCAAAACAGACTTCCAATCCGATCCCTGATAATGTTGTAAAACCAGTTCAGATTCCTGTTTGTACTACTATTCCGGCTATACCAGCTCCTCCTACTCCTCGAAAACTAGAAGACCCGACATTACCTCCTCCTCCTCCAGTACCAGCTACTCAAGATGTGATGCCTCCGTCGCTCTTATCTCAAGATAAAACACCTTTGCCGATGCCGGAGAGTTCTAAGGATGTTAATTTGTCACCTGCTAATCCAACCCTTCCGCTTGATATAAGATCTCAAAGTGATGAAGCAAAGAAAAAGATAGAAGCAAAAAAAAAATCAACAATACTTTTAATTGCTGGAGCTCCAAAACCTAAAACACCACAACAGGTAGAACAAGAGACCGATTTTAAGCATTGTTGAGGATCGGCAATATTCATCATATCGCATGGGCGCCAAAGTGAAAACTTTGGTTAAATGGCCAAGCCGGGGATCAAACCCGGTACCTTGTGTTAGACATACACTAGCTCTACCAACTGAGCTACCCGGCCGATTGTGCATGCAAGCGCCTGAAACCGAATTTACGGCAATGAACGGCGTACTGGCGGACCAGCATTTACTGCGATACACACGTGTGGAGTCCGAAGTGGACATTCCTCCAACACGCCCCCTCACGATGTACTCCATCTCGTGCGGCTTGCCAACGCCCCCTAGCTCTGATACCATGTTAAGATTCGTAGAATCGGGGGATAGAATGGACGATCCGAATAAAGGGATTGATGAGCCGGCCAGGATTTGAAACTGGGACCTTTCACTTTAGCTGCGAACGCACTACCACTGTGCCACCAGCTCACATGTTACGGTGGTGGGTCCAATTTTATATAGGTTTTAGTGTGGTTTACACCACAATTCCGGATACTGAGCTGTACATTTTTTGTACGTCAACACCCCCCTTCGAGAGGTAGCCGGTCATAATAGTCCATATAAACCTGGTCCCCCTGGCTTTGACACCATGTTAAGATCGGCGATATTCATCATATCGCATGGGCGCCAAAGTGAAAACTTTGGTTAAATGGCCAAGCCGTGGATCGAACCCGGGACCTTGTGTTAGACATACACTAGCTCTACCAACTGAGCTACCCGGCCGATTGTGCATGCAAGCGCCTGAAACCGAATTTACAGCAATGAACGGCGCACTGGCGGACCAGCATTTACTGCGATACACACGTGTGGAGTCCGAAGTGGACATTCCTCCAACAAGCACAGGGGTGATATGCACCTTATTCTTGGTAAGGGGGAAATGCTGGATGCAATTATTGAGTCTGCATTCAACACAGATTTTGGGGGAGAAATTCGGGCTATTATAAGTAGAGATGTTTATTCCGAATGGGGACGTAATATACTTATACCTAAAGGCTCAACAGTGGTTGGTACATATAATACTGGGACTAATGGAGCTTACGGCCCCGTTGCAATTGAATGGACAAGAACAGATTTGCCAACGAGGTATACCATAAATTTTGGTGGTACAGGGATGGATAATCTCGGTAGGAAAGGACAACAAGGAAGAGTAGACAACAAGTTTAAAGAACGTTTCAGCAATGTTGTGTTAAAATCAACATTTAATATTGCCCTTGCAAGCACCCTGGATTCCATAGTAAAACCGGTGGAAAGCTTTGTCTTCTTCGACTCAAGCAGCTGCAGTCTCTGCGGCTTTGACCAGCACTACGAGTATTTCTACTCAAGTAGGGCTTACTAATACTCAGAAATTTACGCAAATTTGTGCTGCTTTGACCAGCACTACGAGTATTTCTACTCAAGTAGGGCTTACTAATAGTCTGTCAAAGTTTCTGTTCAGCCATCGGTATTTGTGGAAGCTTCCTCTCTTGATTTGTTCTACGATGACTACTGCTGCATCTTCTTCATCTTCAGTACCAGCACTTGTCTCAGAACAACACAATCACCCTTGTGAAGGCAAGACTCCCTTGAGTCGATAGCAAAAAGAACCTCTGAATTTGCTCCCTTGTGCAGTAATTTATGGAGGGTCAAAGTTGACCTTTTGTTCAGAAGCTCTCTAGGAGAGAGGGTCCTATCTACCAATTTTTCTAAGTCCTATCTCTCTCACAAACTGTATATATTGGTGTACAGCACCAATCATATTACAGTGCTGTACATAAAAGTACAGCCGCTGGTGTACTTTTTGTACGAAAATTGTACGACATGGCCTAAAAGTCGACACATGTCATATCCGGATTCGGTGCCGTAATCCCCGGAGATACCGCGATCCAACATAATTTCGCCACGTGTCATCTGGTGTGGCGATGACCATAAACCTCCGAGAATCTCTTCCGCGATCTCGGCTTTCTTCCGGCCGTCCGATTAAATGCATATTTCAATCGGAGCCGTCATAAACACATGTGCGGTATTTTTTTCGTAAAAGAAACAAAATGCGCGGTACTTGTTTCTTCTCTTTACCGAAATTTGTATGTTTACATAATGGGATCTATGTTACCGTAAACATCCGTCGCTAAATGAATTTTCCTACGTGGTAACATATAAATACAAATAAAACGAAATAGTATGTATCGAAACTTCTAGACTTAATGGCTAAGGCTACCGGCTACCGGCGCTTTGACGGTCGGTAGGTACCAGGATCAAATCCTGTCACCGACATACATCTTTTAGTAAATAAACCTTCCTATCTATTAGTTAACTAATCTATTTCCCGTAAACCTTTGGATAGCCTAGGTAGCCATGGCTCTAGCTTCCTCTCCAACTTCTCAGTGACTGCAACAAGTGTGGGAGTTTGAGAGAGAAGTTAGAGGCAGACTTCCTTGGCTTATTTCTATATTCCAATTTAAACCAAGAAAATAATAAAATAACCATTGACTTTTACACAAGGGGCATTGGCTTTTATAAAAAAACATATCCATCATACACGCACTAAGTATAGTGATATCCAATTTCACTTCACTCGTGATAAGATTCTTGATGGCACCGTTTCCTCCTCTCATTGTGCCACAGGCTCTCAACTCGCTGATATTCTCACCAACGCTTTCCCTCACCCTTATTTCATCATCACATTTTTCATGCTGGTCTTCGTGATTTACCATGTTTTAATCAAGGGGGGGTGTTGAAATTCCATAAAGCATTCTTCACTATTTACTCGCTACGCTTTTGGTCTTGTACTACGGTTTAGCGATTTGTATTTTATTTTAGCGAATTGTACATACTTTTGTTAGAGTTGATGATTCTTACGTAGGAATCTTCATTTTAACTTTGATTCCTTTTAGCATACCTAGATGTACCTTCTTAAGTTACGCCTGGATCAGTTGTTCCTTCTTAGAGCTTTTTTGGCTTCTCTGTAAAGCCTTTTCGACTACCCTTTATTTTGTCTTACTATAAGACTCCCTTCTGTCTGTGTGTAAATTAATCAAAATCAAAGACACTCAAAACGACAAACCTCTCACTTGTTCTCTTGTTTATCGTCACTCTCTCTTGTCTTTATTTATCTTGGACTTTTCTTTTCTTTTGGCCTCTCTTTGCTGTTTTGTCTTTTAGCTTTCTTGGCCTTTAATGACCACATTCAATATATGTCTCCCCCTCTCCTTATTCCTCTCCTCTCCCCTTGTTTTTTTTCTCCCTCTCTTTGCACTCTCTATCTTCATCTCCCTCTTCTCTGTTGAGGATCGGCGATTTTCTATATATCGCATGGGCGCCAAAGTGAAAACTTTGGTTAAATGGCCAAGCCGGGGATCGAACCCGGGACCTTGTGTTAGACATACACTAGCTCTACCAACTGAGCTACCCGGCCGATTGTGCATGCAAGCGCCTGAAACCGAATTTACAGCAATGAACGGCGCACTGGCGGACCAGCATTTACTGCGATACACACGTGTGGAGTCCGAAGTGGACATTCCTCCAACAAGCACAGGGGTGATATGCACCTTATTCTTGGTAAGGGGGAAATGCTGGATGCAATTATTGAGTCTGCATTCAACACAGATTTTGGGGGAGAAATTCGGGCTATTATAAGTAGAGATGTTTATTCCGAATGGGGACGTAATATACTTATACCTAAAGGCTCAACAGTGGTTGGTACATATAATACTGGGACTAATGGAGCTTACGGCCCCATTGCAATTGAATGGACAAGAACAGATTTGCCAACGAGGTATACCATAAATTTTGGTGGTACAGGGATGGATAATCTCGGTAGGAAAGGACAACAAGGAAGAGTAGACAACAAGTTTAAAGAACGTTTCAGCAATGTTGTGTTAAAATCAACATTTAATATTGCCCTTGCAAGCACCCTGGATTCCATAGTAAAACCGGTGGAAAGCTTTGTCTTCTTCGACTCAAGCAGCTGCAGTCTCTGCGGCTTTGACCAGCACTACGAGTATTTCTACTCAAGTAGGGCTTACTAATACTCAGAAATTTACGCAAATTTGTGCTGCTTTGACCAGCACTACGAGTATTTCTACTCAAGTAGGGCTTACTAATACTCAGAAATTTACGCAAATTTGTACAACTGTACCTACTGCTATAGCAGATAAAACCTCAACTCTTTATACTTCTATAAATACAGCTTGTACTACTATACCAGTCCAGATGCTCAGAAACAGAAACTTGCTGCTCTTGTTAGTGCTATCACTACTGCCTATATTACGGCTTCACAGACAAGTACTGCAAGTACTACTCCATTTCAGACGCAGACAAGTACTGCAAGTACTACTCCATTTCAGACGCAGACAAGTACTGCAAGTACTACTCCATTTCAGACGCAAACATCTACTCAGGCATTTAAGGACATTACCGATGTTGCGAAAGAGTTATTGGAAAAACAGAAATTTGATCCAACAATTTCTATAGACCAGGGAACTTTAATCAAGATTTATGTGAACAAAGATTATAAATTTCCTAAAGCAGCAATTAAGAATATAATGAAATGAGGTTTGCAGCACTAGAAACATATCTATTACCCTTCAAAAATATATTTGCCAAAGAAGGGGTAATGATAAATAAACCAGGAAAGGTTTGGGTTGAAAAAGCCGGAGATCTTAGAATGGAATCATTACCTGAGATAGATATAGATTATTTATTAGGTCTTGGTAGGTTGAATAAAAAGTAAAGTAATAAAAAATTAATATTCAAAACACAATATATATATATATATATATATATATATATATATATATATATATATATATATATATATATATATATATATATATATATATATATTTGTGCTTATAATTGATTAATTCTTCGCAATCCACGGAAAATTTTGATAAATTGACCACATTAGGAACCCTAAATTTTGCAGACAGAAGTTGGGTACTTTTCATTTTTTGCTTTTTCAATTTTCATTTATATATATATTTTTTTTCTTCTTCTTTTTTCATTTTGATATTTTTTTTATTTCTTTCTTCCTTTATATATATATATAATATTATAATTAAAAACAAAAATCAGAAATTCATCCACACTATTTCCGGTGTCTCACCTCAGCGGAAGCCCCCCTCACATAACTGATAAAAGCAGCGATACTTTCTTTCCGGATTTGGAATCCGATCCACTCTCGATCTCTCCAAAAGGTACGATGTAATGGCGGCTCCAGAAACTCGGCCTTTCTTTTCGAATTAGATTTCAATATGTTTTCTAAACCGGCTGTGAAAAAGAGAGAGGGAGAGAGAGAGGGAGGAGGGAGGAGGGAGGGAGGAAGGTGAAAGGGAGGGAGAGAGGGTGAGAGAGAAGAGGGAAGGTGAGAGAGAGGGAAGAGAGTGAGGGAGGGAGGGAGAGATGTCCGAGGGAAATCCGTTTTCACCTGCTGGAGGTGCTAGAGGTAAGAAAGGGGGAGGACGTTTCGTCAAAAGTACAAATGAGTTTTAAGCTTAAGTTTTTTTACGTTCTATTATAGATGATTTTGATTGGCTATTCGTTTATGGGTTATCATTTTCAAAAAATTAGTAACAGTTTCAAAAATTTAGTAACAGTACGGATCATTCATTTGCAATACGAGTTCATGTTTCTTCAGTGGGAATTCTGCATTCAGAAAAGGGTTTCCGGAAAAGAAGATGAGTTACGACAGTTGTCAAGTTTTAACGCACTTGACCGTATGTTTTGTTCGTCGCTACGCTCCAAAAAGTATATTTTGTAGTGTTGTGTATCGGTGAAAAACTTATCGCGATAACATCGATACCGATAGTTATCGGTTATATAAAGGTCGGAGGTCCCGCTATATCGGTCCGAGAACAACAAATTCCATATCGGCGATAACTTTAAAAATATATAGTACGCATTTTATTGTACCTTATTATATACTGTATTATACTATTTACATTATATAGCGTGGCATGCCACGTATACGAATCTGTTCCGTAACTATATAACTAAGGGTACGTCCCCATGTAATCGGTACTTTGATAAAGTATTTTGGACTATAGTGAAGATTCGCCGTACTACTTTGAAGAGCGTCCCAATGTGCGAAAATGAAATCAGAACTTTGACATGTGACGGTTGTAGACGTAGGTACAACTTGTGACGATTGAAGGCGACTGCGAAACTTCCGACGATTGGTGACGCCAACAAAAATAGCGACAGTGGTAGACGTCTAGATTTTTATGATTTCTTCTAAAACCTCACACTATGTTTAGTTCTATGTAACATAGCTCTAACCATCTCTTGAAGAGTCTTGTTTTTTCTTTCAGCAACTCTATTTGAATCAGGTGAGTAAGCAGCCGTAAATTGTTGCTTAATCCCTTTTCTTGACAAAAGCTTTTAAAAGCAACAAATTTTCCTTCATTATCTGATCTTACTGCTTTTAACTTTCTATCCGTTTCTTTCTCAGCCATTACAACAGATTCTCGAAACTTATATAACGCTTCTGACTTATGTTTCAATAAATATACCCAACTCTTTTGACTATAATCATCCACAATAACAAAAATATACTTATGTCCTCCTATAATTACTGGTTTGACATCTCCACATAAGTCTACATGAACAAGCTGAAGTGGAGCACTAGCTCTATACTTCACATCTTTTACAGGATGAGGTTTTCTAATCTGTTTCCCTTTGCTACAACCATTACAACTTTGAACCTTCTCTCCTTGCTACAACCATTACAACTTTGAACCTTCTCTCCTGATACACACTCTAGTCCTCTTACTGCTGCACTTTTCATCATTTTTTTTATATATGACTCAGAAGTATGACAAAGTCTATGATGCCATAAACTTAGATCTCTTCTTTCAGAACTTACAGCATTAATTGAAATTACTGATTTCTGATTGTCTTGTGGTCCAATCCATTTTAACTTACTTTGCATACAATCAGTTACATAACCTTCTCCAAATTGATTTCCTTCTCTATCTTGGAATACTATTTTTCCATTTTCAAATGAGGTTACTTTACCACCATTCATTTGTATTTGTGGAACACTAACAAGGTTTACAACTCCATCAAGAAAATACAAAGTATTGGTCAAATTCACTTTCTTTACAACAACTTGACCATTCATATTCTTAACAGATAAATCTTATCTGACATTTCCCACTGTATCTATCGGGACAACATGTCCACTAGCAACCGTAATAATTTTAGGAACTATAAGTTTTTTGAAATCTGTAAACAAACTAAGATCACTACAAACATGATGAGTTGCACCTCAATTAAATCTTTATAACTTTGATTATAACTTTGACTCCCAAAATTTGCAGAATTGACAACAAAATTTCTATCTTCTTTCATCATCATAGAAAAGTTTAGAGACTTATCGCCTTGATCGTCATTAAAATCTGAATAGTGGGTTTGATGTCCTCTTCCACGTGATTGTCCAAATCTTCCACCACCTCGTCCTCGTTGTCTAATTCGACCGCGTCCTCTTTCCGAGGAGTAAGATGATCTTCCTCCATTTCGTTGAAAACACGGAGCACTAACATGTCCCCATTTCCTACAAATATTCCGTTGCTTTTCCCTATCTAGACAGTTAGTAGCCATATGTCCTTCCTTATTACACTTATAACAAAAAACATGACTTAGATCACCTTGATCGTTATAACCTCTTCCAAAACTTGAATGCTGAGAATTATTTCTACCCCCACTTGATTTAAACCTTCCTCTACCTCCAAGACCACGTAGAGAATATACCGCCACGTAAAGAATATACCTCAAACGTGTCAGTGAGGTTTACATTACTATTTCCAAATCCTCTACCATCTTTCTCTTTACTTTTCTCTACACCTTTTAGAAGATTAATAGCACAATCAAAGGTAGGTTTCTCTGTAGATTTTATGACTTCGATTGTGACATAAAAGCTAGATGGTAATCCATTTAGAAACACAAATACTTTTTCATCCTCAGGTGGAAATATTCCTGCGCTATTCAACTACTCTATCAAAACATTAAATCTTTTTAGAGCATCATCAATCGACTCATTACTCTTCATCCAAAACTGAATAAAGTCCTGAATTACATGATTAGACTTAGTTGCGAATCCTTTCTCATACAAATTTTGTAGATGAGTCCAACAAGCATGAGCTGTATCATGAGTTAACATATGCTCATGAACCGCACTACTACTACTCTGAAGTAAAACAGTCATAGCTGCCATATCTTTAACATCCCACTTGTTCGTTCTTTTTGCATCTAATGGTCTTTTCTCTTCTCCTGTAAGTATTTTCCACAATTTCTATGAGTAAAGGTTCCTTGAATATATCTCTTCCATACAGGATAATTATTTCCATTAAGCATGATAGTCTTGGAAGACACCTTATAATCTGACTCTTCATCTGAACACGACTCATCATCATCATAAAAATGAGCTTTGATTTTGGCCTTTTTGACTTTATTTTTGGAACTCTCATCATCTCAATTGCCCCCAAAGTTAGGAGTTTTACCAAAATATTGTCCTTCTCTTTTTGCCTTGAGAAATTCGTAAAGTTCCTCCATAGTCGCTGGATCAAACTGAATTGTGAGACTCTCGTTCGCCATTGATAACTTCTCCGATTCTCCAACTCCAAAACTGACTTCAATGTCTTCTTTTTTGCTGAGTATTCCTCCACCATAACTTATAAACTTTCAATTCTTAATCAATTCTTAACTCAAATATAAGTGGAATGAACACTGCTCACATACCAATTGAAAGGAATAAGAGACAATTCGAATGCGCTCAAAAATACTTTTAATGCGGAAGCGATATTAAAATATAAACCAACATTTCAACACATTAAAATCTCATAGTCCAAGATAGAGGCAAATTCAACACTCAATAAAATAAACTCATATTAACTCAATCCTTAAACTTTACACTTCTTTTAACTCATTCTTACTTAATTCACTCTTAACTTAATTCCTAATCGTATACTATCCAACTCACACGATGGCTTTTTAACTTAGCCACGGAAATAATCTAGAACACTATTTTTAGAAGTGTCTAAATGTACTTAGGGTGAAGTTCCATGAGATGTTTCTGTAATCGTACCGCCAACTCTACAGACCGGGTCCATTTAGTCGAAGTTCCTTCACGTAGAGTTTGTAAACCACGTGTTCTAAATTGATTGGCGCTACGCAAGTTACGATCCGATAGTGAGAATCTTTCAGATTTTTAGCATCGACAAACTAACTTCAAATCTTCACTTGCGTACCATGTACCTGCGTACTTCGACAAAACTTTTATACTTTTTGCAGACGCCATTCTCAACGCCAACTCATATTTTTGGGCTTCTGTTTTCGAACATAACGAAAGTCCTTTGAGAGAAATAGTGTGACGAACAAAAGTTAGCGAAAATAGCGTGACGAAGGGATGTTACGAAATTTCGTTTTTATTTTCGGTTTTATTTCGGAAAGCCCGTGTCATGTGCAAATCTTAAGCTTTTTCGTTGGTTTTACATAATGACACGTAGCTTAAGTGTCCACCCTTTTCTGTGTATGCCAACCCATCTGGTCGAGGTGGGTTAAGTCTAACAGAAAAAATTGAAGCGAACTCATTGCAGATGAACATCCGACGGCCAATATTACCTCCAAGTCCTCCGGAGAGTATCGCCAAGATTTTTTGTGTAATGTTGGTTTTCGTATAAAAACAGAATAGGCGGTACAATCTGGTACGGAGAGTCGTGGATTTCTGTTGGAAACGCCACTTTTCGCTTGATGGAACTTCACCCAATCTCTTGGCGCGAAATTTCGTACGCTCGTGATGTAGATTAACTTTCCGCCAAAATGTACTTTCATTTTAAAATATTATTGTTTTTAAATGTACGGGAATATGACATTTATTATGGGTGAAGTTCCATCAGACGTTTTTGTAATCGTACGACCAACTCTACAAACCGGGTTGATTCAGGGTAACCTTCCTTCAGGCATTCCCAGTAATCGTACGAACACGTTTTCTGGCAGTAATATTTGTAACACCCCTCTATCACGTCGTGCCACCCTTCCATCAGGTCGTGACAGTGAAGCTAAAATTGTTGACGTGTTAGATTACGAATGGTACCACGTAGGATCCTGTTGAGCCGCCTGAAAATAATCATCATTTCGAAAAGGAAAAAAATGCAACAGCGCATGTGTACGGGCAGACGCCGATTATAATATCTTAGTAGCGTCACGCTAATGTATAATCTGAACGTTCTTAGGGTTGTCGTCGTACCAACGGCCACGAAAACCGTTGCAAAATTAATGTTTGTACAAATGCCGAAGAATGTACCATTTGTACCCTGGTTGTTCAATACGCGCGTTTTTTCCCTTTTTTCTAGTTTCTACGTATTGTACGTGACTTTTCAATAATACGCAATAAAACGTCTATTGTGAACTGAAACAAGCATTTTACAGAAACTAATAAACAAAATACTGTAACTGCTAATTTTTTACAAAAATTGTACGGTAGTTTACAAAAAGATTCAATGCACGTATCCGTACTTTTTGTTCAGTAAACCGAACAGAATGTACATGGAATGTACGGGAGAATATCGTGACGTCTACAAATATTTCTAAAATGAGACGTTGCGGCGTCACACTATTTGAGCACCGTGAGTTCAAATTGTGTACGTGCGTCTTCTTCAAATTTCGAAAAGAAGCCGTCATTATTACTTAAACAATTGAACTCGAAAAATCACATAAGCCGCCATTAATCTCAAACTTCTACATAATACTAGGGATGTCACCCATGAAGAGAATGTGATATAATGGGAAGAAGAGGAAGGGGAGGTTAAGGAAGACGATTCAGATGAAGACATGATAGAATTCTATGTAGGGGAAGAAGATTTAGAGTAAAAATAGTTAAAGGACATATATGTATTTTTTTTTTGTTCTAATGAGATTTTTTTTGTTTTTCTTATCAATGTGTTACGTCGTGCAATGTTGAATGATGAAAAATGTAATCTGCATATGGCATGAACTTTGTTTTTTTTAAGTTGCATGCTCTCGAAGAGGTAGAGAGAGAAGGCCATGGCTGCCTGTCTGTGAAGAACAAACAATTTTATTATGACAAAAATGAAGTACTTGGGGCGTTTGCGTCGAAAAATAAAAATCGAACGGTGGTAATTTTCGTCAAGAAGTCTGGAGAATCTCAACAAATATTCGATAAACAACTTTTGTATATATAAAAAAAAAACAGTACGGCTTAGTACGGAAAGGTACTTTCTCCGGTAAACAACCCCACTTTTCGCCAGATGGAAGGTTACCCTGAGGGTGGACTTCCATTAGGCGTCTCAGTGATCGTACGGAATATTTTAGTGAAGGGCGTGCCTTCCATTAGGTCGCGATAGTAATCATTTTTTTGTTTGCGTGGCTCATTCTGGTTGGTAACAAATAGGTTAATATTAGATGCTTAACTTCGAATCTTCACTTGCTTACCATATACATGGGTACGAAGTAATCATACGACATAAATTTTATACTTTTTGCAGACGCTAGTCTGTACGCCAACTCATTTTTTAGGGTTTATGTTTTCGAACAGAATAAAAGTCCTTTTGGAGAAACAGTGTGACAAACAAAAGTTACTGAAAATAGAGCGACGAAGGAATGTTACGAAACTTCGTTTTTATATTCTGTTATATTTTGGAAATCGCGTGTCATGTGCAAATCTTTTGATTTTTCATTGGTTTTACATCATAACACGTAGCTTGATCGTCCAACGTGTCACGATTTTTTTTTTTATGTATTTGCCAACCCACCTCTTTGAGGTGGGTTGACTGTTATAGAGAAAAATGAAGCGATACCCTCACAGATGAAACATCCGACGGTCAGTATTACCTCCCAAAACTTCAAAGAGTATCGGCAATATTTTTTGTAAAATGTTTTTTGTATAAAAACAAAATAAGCGGTACGGTTTGGTACCGAAAGTCGCGGATTTTTGTTAAACTACCCCACTTTTCGTCTGATGGAACGTCACCCTAACACTACTAACGATATTTCGTACCCTCGATCGTACACGAGTATTAATACTCGTACGCTCGAACGCAAATTAATTTAATAGAGTATATAAAATACATGTTCTATTTTTCCAACTTATATCGTGAATCGCTATTAGTGTTCAAAAATAATTCGATTGAAGGAACAATTAGTGTTTTTAACCCGATTTAATGTTTAAAGGCCTAATGCCAACAAACAAATAACTCTAATTTATACACCTAACACTAATTTATACATCTAACACTAATTTCGTTTGCGTTCCTATAGTGTAGCCGCTATAGGTTGTGTTCACATAGTCGACGTTTGAACATGTGAGAACAAGTTGGCGTTATGTTTTCCTGTCTTTATTATTGTATTCAAATTTTAGGGTGCTTTCTCGTGACAACACCACTTTTTTTTCTCGTCTCGACATCGTTATTAAACACTTTTTTTTGTAGGTTTGTACTTAAAAACATAAAAGAATAGTATGGACTGGCATATTTTATACAACACACTATTTCGAAATTGCCTAAATATAGTCATTGGCATTAATTACGCCATAAATATATTAGCATAAAGAAAAAAATGTAATTATTAATTATATTTTGGGTTCGTTGGTCAGATTTTTGGGAGCGCCTTATTAATGTTAATGACAATAATAGTAATTCACGGTGTATTTTTGTTTCCAAACAAACAATTTCAAGTATTTATTATTTTGTTTTCATTATTTGTTCTTTGTCTTTTATAATTTTGTCTTTCCATTGATGTCATATTGTTTTTTAGTTATTTCTTCTCTTAGTTTTTTAGTTTTTACTTCCGAACTTATGTTGCATTGTTTTTATTATTAACTTATTATTTGCCCATGTTTTTATATATTTATATTTATATTTTTTATCAAGACAATAACATATTTTTTTTGTTTTATTTTTGTTAAACGAAATTGTGTTTGTACACGCATGTTGTGTTACATATTATAAAGTGCGTTTTGTTTATTTGTTTTGGTGTATATAGATGAAAGTTTGTTTGCCAATATATAATTAAAAATTTTAATAAATTAATATAATTGTTTAATTTGTTTTTCAAAGTGGAATATATTGCCTTTACTGTTTGTTAAAAATAATGTTTATTTTATTTTTTTTTACAAATTGTTTATTATAATTATCATTCAACGTTCGTTTTTGTTTAATGGTTTCTTATGGTTACCTTCAATTTGGTATGTACGCACTAATTGTAGATGTAAATGGTTTGCGTTTTGTTTGTTTAATAATGGCATTTCATCTTTTTTAAATGAATAATTACAAATGTATTACGTTTACACGACAATTTAAATTACTAGAGTGTAATTGTGAAACATATTATATACAATGTAAAACAAAAAAAATATATAAAACGATTAATATCCACTGTTTGAAGTTAAAATTTTCAATCGTTCATTTCGAGGTATGTCAAAAGAATAGAAATGAAGCGTATAACTAATTATTAGATTTTGTGTGTTTTTTTCAAATGCTTTTCTACATTACAAATATTGCTTAAATTTATTACAAAATTACGTACGTAATGAATGTATATGTATAAACATAGGTGTGTGTGCATTAATTTATATCGTATATAGTGTATATAATATGTTATATATATCCTATTATATCATTTATATTATATCCTATTATTTAATGTTATATTATGTTATATTGTAAAGAATATTAAAATGTTGTATAAATTTAACGAGAGATTAATTTAACTCGACTATGTAGACTAATAAACAAACTGATTAAAATCATATAATCGATAGTGAGGATTAGATGACCTAAGTGGTGAACTGTCATAAAATTAAAATCGTATCGGCGATGGGGTCGAAGTAATAAGGTATCGACAATTTTTTGTTTTTTTAGTGTTTTATTCCATTTTTTTTAAGGGGTGAAATAATTGGTTGTTTTTACATAAAATTGAAGCACTTTAGAAAAATGGAAGCACTTTAACATCTGCCGTTGTTGAACGGCCTATTTATCTGGTTGCGTCCTCCCACGAGATGTAGAACACCGCTAGCTAAGACAGGGATACTTGGCTTGGTGGCGTCATCGCGGGCCAATTCGAAATGTGTCGAACCGGCCTCCACGGGAGTCTCCGCGGGGTTTTCTTGCGGTCGGCGTTACCCTCTTTGACCCTCCGTGGATCTCTTCGTTTCGACCGGTACCGGCCGTCTACTGTCCGCGCGAAGCAGTATACCCCCAGGGTGGCTGCAAATCCGCCGTAATCACCCCGTCACGCTCCCACCATCAAAGTTTGCCGCCGCCTTTTTGTCGTTGCCTTTTGAATTTTTGGGTAGTTCATTTAATGCCCCCATGTACGAGTCATTAATTACCTCCGCTGGTACAGATATTACCTCCACTCTTACAGATATTGCGTTCAGACTTTGCATTGTAAGATTCTTTCAAGATTTGAGGCATCAATTATTAACCTATGTGTTACCCACCAGAATGAGCCACTCAAAAGAAAAATGGTTTACTCACGCGACCTAATGGAAGGCAAGCCTTTCAATAAAATTTTCCCTACAATTACTGAGACGCCTAATGGAAGTCCACCGTAAGTGTTGAAACCACTAGATTTAAGGGAGGTATTTTATAGGTCTTAATAAGTTACATTAGCTAAAAGAAAAAGCATAGGCAACCTGCCTCCACCTTCTCTCTCTAGCCCCCATACACCTTGCAGTCCCTGAAGGAGAGAGAGAGCGGAGGAGCCATGGCTGCCTTAGCTCCTTAGGCAGAGCTAAAAAGTGACCTAAGTCACTCTCAACCAAAAAGGTTGATTCCGGTAGGACTCGAACCTCCGACCGGCAGGGCGAGGCGTAGCCGTCTGTCCTTACTAGTCTATCGTAGTAGTCCGTTAACATACATGGGGTGTGATTTCTATTTAAACAATAACTAGAACATTAATCTTGTTAACGGAATTACTAATAGACGACATAGAAACTAGTTGGATTTTATAGTACGCACGAACCAAATGTACCGGACATTTGTTTTTGAACGGGGAGCATTAAAAGCCGGTTTGGATCAGACGGCCCGCATCATCGCCGAGATCCCGAAATAGCCGCCTTGTCGGTTTTCGCACGTAACATGACCTATCGACACGTGGCAAGATATATTTGGGAAGCAAGAATCCCTGGGAGCATGAGGACGAGTTCGAATGAGACTGGCGTCCACTCCATGGCCTTGTCGTACACAAGTCGTACAGAAAGTACATCGGTCGTAGTACCTTCATGTACTGTACAGTCTTTTGATTGGTTCGTACATCAGTAGATAAGGGTTGTGAGAGGGGTTTAGGAATTAGAGGATTGAGGAGGTACCCGCCTCTCTCCCAATATGCTTGTATATGTATTGACATCTTTGCCACTTGATAATTAATCTCCTGGTTGGGCGTTTTCACTGATTCTTTTTGTTTTGGACTCAAAGGAGTCTAGACTGCACAGGGGTGCAGTTAGATTGTGTATTTATCACCTTGGGTGGCAGTTGCTTTAGTTGAAAGTGGGTTAGTGAAAAACTACCTAGAGGCTTCCTCAATTTTGGTCCATAATGGGGGACACAGAATTGGAAGCTATGGGCCTACCCTCTAGGGTGCCCATATTCAACGGATCTGGGTTTATTTATTGGGAAGCCATGATGAGAGGGGCATTGTGTAAAAAACGATACTGGGGTATTGTTAGTGGACAAGTGAAACGTCCATCTCAGCGAACTCCAAGGTTTGAATGAGTGAGGTTTTCTGCAGCAGCATCTACTCCAACGGAGGAGACTGATGATGCGGAAAGCCGTGTGTCCGAAAAAGGGAAGGAGACACCTCTTACTCCCATTCCCACGGCACCAGGAGCGGTGGCCGTGAATACCAAGGAAAACGACATTCAGGTGTGGGAGTACACCAACATGAATGCCAAGCATTTCATTCTGAGGCACCTTACTCAAGCCTTGGCGACCTCTAATCTTCACATCTTCAAAGCTGAGGAGCTATGGATGAACTTAGTCGAGATCTATAGAGTTGGTACCATTCAAGAGCTCGAGCTAGCTGAGCAAAGGCTTACCAGTTATACTTACAAGGAAGGGAAGATGTTAGACTACTGCAATGATCTCTCTTGTCTGTACATGGAGATGGAAAGTGGCGGATGGACAGGCACTACGAAGATGAAAGTTAACACCCTCATCATGAAGTTGCCTGATGAGTATAAAAACATAGTGTACCGAGTAAAGAAATGGATGATAGTTCTTGGAAGTGGAGCACCGTGGTGCGAATGATACTCGTGCAGGAGAACACTATTGAGATCCGTAGAGGAGGAAAGAGCGTTCAAGCTCTAGCTGCCGGAACAGAACGGTGGAGGAAGGATCCAAAGAAACCGTACAATAGCTTCAAAGGGAAGAAGGACCAATATGGAGAGCCTACGGCTCCAAAGGGTGTTTGCCATTTTTGCAAAAAGCCGAGACACTTCATAGCTAATTGCATCAAGCTGTCGGAGCTGAGGCTTCAAGAAAACCGTGGAGGGGGTACTTCCGGATGGAAGAAGAAAGCACTTGTGGTCACATGAGTGACAAGAGAGACCGAAGAGGACAAGTCTTCTGAGGAGGAGGATGGGGAGCTCCTTCTTGATGAAAATCTAGAGGAAGAGATCCCTCGGAAGTAGAAGTGTGCCCTTGGAGCCATTCGAGGATCTCCATAGAAATGATAGATCATCGACTCAAGTGCATCCATGCATATGTGTTTTGACAAGCACCTCTTCACTAAGCGAAGAAATATCCCTACTGTAGAAAAAAAGAATGGGGATGGAAGAGTAGTTACCACAGATCTAGTGGGCTCAGTAGATCTGAAAGTCTTAGTAGAGGGTAAGACTTCTATTCTCACCTTCTCAGATGTGCTCTACATTCCTCCTGAGTTAAAATCTTTTGCATACTTTTGTATTAGATCACAAGGATTTTGATAGCTTCACAAAAAAAGGAGTCTTTACAGCTAAGTACGGAGATGAAGTCTACTTCACAGCTGATAAAAGTAGCCAAGGAATATTTAGGCTTAACCTGAGTAATTAAAAGAATAGTGCTTACTATGGTGGTGTCCCGAGCTTGATGATCTGAATAAGCGGTTCGGGCATGTGCATTTTGATAGGTTGAGGGAAATAAAGAAGCTCGGTGTGGTAGAAGGCATTCAGTTTGGGGATAATGAAATGATGGATGATTGTAGTGGTTGTGCCGAAGGTAAGGCTCACGGACTTCCCTTTCCCAAAACTGCCACATATAGAGGTGAGAAATACTAGATCTGGTCCACACATATATCTGGGGGCTAGCTAGAGTACCTTTGCTTGGGGGGAAGAGGTATATGCTGAAAATTACTGATGATTGGTCCAGGTATTCCAGGGTCTACTTCTTAAAAACAAAGTCTAAAACACCAAAGTACTTTAAAGAATACAAAGCCTAGAGTGAAAAGCTACATGGAACCCCTAATAAGCGAATAAGGAGTGGTAATGGGGGGGAGTATACCTCTAACCAGTTTAAGGAATACCTGAGCGATGAGGGATTTCAGCATCAGAAAATTGTACTGTATAATCTAGAACAAAATGGAGTAGCTAGGAGGTTAAACCGGACTTTGGGAGAAAGTGTATGCAGTATGTTGGCAGATAAGAAAATAGGAAGAAGATTTTGGGCAGAAGCCATGAACTATGCTAACTACATTAAGAATAAAGTCCTCACTACAGCTGTCAAAGGAATGACACCTTATGAGAGATGGGTTGGAAGGAAATCGAATATTTCTCACTTAAGAGTATTCGGTAGTCAAGTTTAGAGTCTTGATACAGATAAGAAAAACTAGAAACTAGATGTTAAATGGAAACCTGGATATTTTGTGGGATATGATGAGGATGTCAAGGGATATATAGTCTATAACTTAGCTAAACAAGATATCATTCTGGTAAAGCATCTAGTTGTCATGGATGAAGGGAAGTCTTTTGATCCCTTCAAATACACTAAGAAAATCAGAATCAGTTTAGAGTTCGAGAGTGAGGAGGACTTAGATCTTCTCAAAAGGGACACTAGTGGAAACGTGATTGCAGATTCAAGGGAGATTAAAGATGGGGGAGATATCTCAGAATCCCCTCATGTTTCTACACACTCTGAAGAGAGAGCGGAAGAGGAGCCAGAAGTTGCTTCCATGGATAGGGGAGATGAAGAGACACAGCGGAGAAATCCAAGACTTCCCACCATTCCAGCTACAGACTTTGAGGGAGGACAGAGGAGCAGCAAACGACTACAAGAAAAACAGGCTGCTCACAAGGTAACAAAGCTATCCCACCCAAATGATCCTCAGTCATACTTAGAGGCAACGGACAGTCCGGAGAGAGATAGATGGGTCAAAGACATAAATGATGAGATGGCTTCAATTATGGAGGCTAATACTTAGGAGATGGTGGACTGTCCTCCAGACAGAAAACCTATCGGGTGCAAATGGGTATTTAAATTGAAACTAAACCCTGGTAATACCATTGAGAGATATAAGTCTCGGTTGGTAGGAAAGGGATTCACCCAAAAGGAGGGGATAGATTACGAGGAGACTTTTGCTCTGATGGTTCGGTTACCATCTGTAAGGATTCTCCTTAGTCTAGCAGCAGCGCAAGACATGGAAATTCACCAAATGGATATCAAGACCGCTTTCCTCAACGGTGAACTAGAGGAAGAAATCTTTATAAGACAACTAGAGGGGTTTATAGAGGAAGGAGAAGAGAACAAAATCTGCAAGCTCATAAAGTCTTTATATGGACTGAAGCAGGCTCCTAGACAATGGAACAAGAAATTAGATGAGTTTCTCAACGGGCTGGGATATATTCGGATCAGTTGTGACCATTCTATTTATATGTTTGAGAATGAGAATAGAGTGATTTTTATTGCAATTTATGTGGATGATTTGTTGGTGTTAAGTAAATCTTTAGAGAAGATCAATAAGTTAAAGAAAGATTTTAAAAACATATTTGACATGAAGGATTTAGGAGAGGCTAAGTATATTTTTGGGATTCAAATGGAAAGAGATAGAGGGAAAAGAATAATTAGACTTACTCAAAAGGAAGCTATCGGAAATATGCTTGAGAAATTTCAGATTGAAAAGGCAAACAGTTGTACCACTCCCATGGACTTGAAGAAAGTAACTGATGGGAGTGTAGAAGGAGGAGTGATAATATTAGATGATCAGATGAGTCTAGAAGAGAGACAGTTTATGAAGTCTATTCTTTAGAGACAGGTGGTAGGAAGTTTCATTAACTCTATGAATTGTACTAGGCCGAACATAGCAACAGCAGTTGGAGTCCTTAGTAGGAGTCTTAATTGAAACTCTAAAACCACCATAAGTCCTCAGAGTGGACAGCTTCCAAGAAGCCTCTAGGATAACCCTGACCCCTTTGTGTTTCAGCAAAAACAACTGCCACCCTGGCAGACGATAACTCTAACCACCTTCATCCCTATAAAGGCAAGACTCCCTTGAGTCGATAGCAAAAAGAACCTCTGAATTTGCTCCCTTGTGCAGTAATTTATGGAGGGTCAAAGTTGACCTTTTGTACAAAAGCTCTCTTGGAGAGAGGGTCCTATCTCCTAATTTTTCTAAAACCTATTTCTCTCACAGACTCTTTCTACTGATGTACGGAGCCAATCAGATTACTCCTCCGTACACAAAAGTACAGCTGCCGTTGTACTTTCTGTACGAACATTGTACGACATGGCCTTAATATCAACACGTGGTATATCCGGATTTGCTCCCTTAATCCTCGGAAATGCCGCGATCCAATGTCATTTCGCCACGTGTCATCCGATGTGGCAATGATAAAAAACCGCCGAAATTCTCTTCTGCGATCTCGGCGTTTAATTTCGGCCGTCCGATTAAATTCACATTTAATCGTAGCCGTAATAAATACATGCGCGATATTTGTTTCGGTAAAAAAAAAAATGCGCGGTATTCGTTTCTTATCCGTACCGTAATCTGTACTTCTACATTATTGGATCTATGTCTCTCGTAAAACTATTTCAGTTAAATGTTTAATTAATTAACAAACCCTACTTTACGTAACATTATCTTTAGGGTTAACGGTTAGAGCTACCGGCTACCGGCGGTTTATCAGTCGGTAGGTTCCAAGTTCAAATCCTGGGGATGGTACATATATTTTAGTAAACATATTCTTAATTATAAATTAACTTATATTTATATCCCGTAAACCCCTGGATTGCCTAGGTAGCCATGGCTCTAGCTTCCTCTCCAATTTCTCAATGATTGTGACAAGTTTGAGAGTTGCGAGAGAAGTTAGAGGTAGACTCCCTCGGCTTTTTTCTTGTTTCTATTCAGACCTAGAAAATACTTTAAAAGACCATTAATTTCTACACTCCCTTTATTTTCTAGTCAATCTTTAATTTCAGACCACACTTCTCCCTGCAGAAAATTAGCTTAGGGGAAGGCACAGGTTTGGTCATCATATCTGCTACCATCTCACTATCTGGTCGGTACTTTAAATTGATTATTTTGTTTTCTACTTTCTCTCTAACAAATGTGAGTCTAATGTCCATGTGTTTCCCTTTAAAATGATGTTTAGGATTGGCAGAAATAGCGATTGCTGCCTGATTATCACAAAATATTTTCTGCACACCACTCTTAAGATGACCAAGCTCACCAAGCATAGACTTCACCCACATCAATTCTTTTACAGCAGAGCAAGAGGCCATATACTCATCCTCCATGGTGGACTGAGCAATAACTTTTTGTTGTTTGCTACTCCAATAGCAAGCCCCATCACCTACATATAATACATATCCAGAAGTGCGTCTCTTCATCAGAGCATCACCATAATTGGCATCACTCTAAGTAGTGATGTTAGTATTCTCCCCACCCAAATGCAACCATAGATCCCTAGTTCCTATCAAATATCTAAGGACTCTCTTAGCTGCCTCCCAATCCCACTTAGTGGGAACATTTAGACTTCTACTCAGCACTTCTACAGTTGCAGCTTAATCCGGCAAGGTACAATTCATAAAATAGATCAAACTTCCCACTACTTGCTTGTAAAGAATAGTCTGCATGAACTTCTGTTCTTCATGAGATAATTCCTCGTCTAAGACTATGACTCCTTCTTCCTCACTCCCCTCACTTCCCTTCTTCAATTCCATTTGAGTTGTACAACTATTAGCTTTATCCATTTGAAATTTTTCAAGCATGTTTCCGATTGCTTCTTTTAGAGTCAATTTTATAATTTTTCTTTTTCGGTCTCTCTCTATTTGAATTCCCAAAATATATTTTGATTCCCCCATATCCTTCATTTCAAATCTCCCCTTAAGATTGGTTTTCAGTTTATTAATTTTTTCCATTGATTTACTTAAAACAAGCAAATCATCAACTTTAATTGCAATAAATATAAAACCTTCCTCATCTTCGAAAACATAGATTGAGTGATCTGAGCTAATCTCGATATATCCTAGACCGGTAAGAAACTCATCAAGCTTCTTATTCCACTGTCGATGTGCGTGTTTCAAACCATAAAGAGATTTAATCAGCCGGCATACCTTACACTCCTCTCCTTCTTCCACAAACCCTTCGGGTTGTCGCATGAAGATCTCCTCTTCCAATTCTCCATGCAAAAAGGTTATCTTGATGTCCATCTGGTGCACTTTCATGACTACCGTTGCTGCCAGGCTGAGAAGTATGCGGACGGAGGGAAATCTGACCACCGGGGCAAAGGTTTCCTCATAGTCAATTCCCTCCTTTTGTGTAAATCCCTTTGCCACTAGTCGGGCCTTGTAGCGCTCGATTGTGTTATCTTGGTTCAGTTTTAATTTGAAAACCCACTTACAACTGATTGGTTTTCAGTTAGGTGGACAATCCACCAGCTCCCAAGTATCTGCTGCCATAATTAAGGCCATCTCCTCATTGATGGTTGTCTTCCACTGATTTCTTTCTGGACAAGTCATCCCCTCTCCATAAGTTTGTGGTTCATCTTGATGAGATAGTTTAGTTACCTTGTAATTAACGTGTTTTTTCTTGCAATCTTTTGCTACTTCTCCTCCCCCCCTCAAAATCTGAGGCCGGAATAGATGGTTCTCGTGGATTCTTTCGAACAATCTCGGCTTCTCCCCTATCCCTTGATTCCTAATCAATTTCCACCACCTCTTCCGCTTCGGGTAGAGTTGTCACTGGAGTTTCTGCAGCCGAGTCCTTTTCGTTCTGATTTGTACCTGCAAGAATGTCATTTTCTCTAAAACTTGGATAGTAAGGAAGCTCAAAGTCATCGGAATTTTCTGACTCAAATCTGATTTTTACAGACTTTGTATACTTGAAGGGATCCAAAGACTTTCGTTCATCCATAACTACTATATGCTTTACTAAGATTATATTTCCCTTTTTAGATCGTAAACTCTATATCCTTTAACATCCTCATCATATCCTAATAAGTATCCCGATTTTCCTTTAAGATCTAGCTTCCAATTAGACCGATCTATATCTAGACTGAATACTTGACTGCCGAAAACCTTTAACTGAGATATGTTTAGTTTGCGGCGTGTCCATGTCTTATAAGGTGTTTGATCTTTTATAGCTGAAGTAAGAACTCTAATTTTGAGGTAATTAGCACAGTTCATTGCTTCTGCCCAAAACCTTTTTCCTATCTTTTTATCTGACAACATACTTCGAGCAGTATCACTTAGTGTTCTATTTAACCTTTTAGCTATCCCATTCTGTTTCGGGTTTTCTGGTTTTCTGGAACTGTCTTTTGGTGTCGGACTCCATCTTCCCTCAGAAAATCCTCAAACTGGTTAGAAGTATACTCCCCACCATTGTCACTCGTTACTCTCTTGATTGGAGTTTCATGGAGTTTTTCGCTCCATGCTTTATATTGTCTAAATCAATCCCGAGATTTTGACTTCTTTTTCAAAAAATACACTCGAGAATACTGAGACCAATCATCAGTGATAGTCATCATAAATCTCTTCCCCCCCCGGTGAGGGCACTTTAGTTGTTCCCCAAATATCTGTGTGTACTTGATCTAGAATTTTTTCTCCCTTATACGTGGTTGTTTTAGGAAAGGGTAATCTGTGTGTTTTACTTTGAGCACATCCACTACAATCACTTTTATTATCACTCTCACTCAACTTAATCCCTTCCACCACTCCCATCTTTTTCATCTCTCTTAACTTGTCTAGATTCACATGCCCAAGCCTCTTATGCCACATCATAATATCATAAACACCAGCATAATAAGTTTATTCTTTCATTACTTAAAACCAGCCTAAACATCCCATGGCTACCTTTCTTAGCAATGAAATAGACATCCTCCTCAAAACTAGTAGTAAAGACTCCTTCCCCAGTGCTAGTAAAAAATCCCTTATCATCTAATACAGATGTAGAGATGAGGTTTTTGTTCAGCTCCGAAATAAACAATACATCAGAGAATGCTACTATGGATGTCTTTCCTTCTACTAACACTTTCAAATCTACCGATCCTACAAGAGTAGTGGTGACTATCCTCCCATCCGCGTACTCTATCTCTATGGTGCGAATCTTTCTTATCTTACAGAACAGGTGCCTATCCTTACACATGTGCATGGAGGCACCTGAATCTACAATCCAGCCTGCTTTACCTTTCAATCCATCGTAAGCATATTTCTGCCTTCGTGGAATTTCGACCTAACTCCTCATCTAAAACGAGCTCATCGTCCTCGTCCTCGGATTCCGCCTCATGTACCTGTGTCACAAGGGCCTTTTTCTTTCCCCTCGGGGTACTACCAGTGTGCCCCTCTTTTAACCGAAGCTCGGTTAACTTAGTGCACTGTGCCATATAGTGCCCAGGTTTCTTACAAAAATGACATAAACCTTTGGGAGCCCTTGGTCCGAACTCGTCGGTCTGATTTTTCTGCTCCCTCCCCCCATAGTTTCCGACCGGTTTCCGAGAAACCTTGTTCCTCCAATCGGTCACAGTTGTCAAGGCTTGGCCACTCTTTCCTCCCCTTTGGATCTCAATCGTATTCTCCCGAACGAGAATCATCCCTACCACTGAGTTTTATATCCACCTTGAGTCCGGCAAGTCCTACACACGGTTGACTATGTTTTCGAACTCATCGGGTAATTTCATCAGTAATCAGTTAACTTTTTCTTTTTCACTAAAATCTTTCCCCGCACTCTCTAGCTCCATGAAGAGTGTAGCAAGCTCATTGCAAAAATCCAACATCTTCCCCCCTTTGTATACATACTCCTTAACTTTTTGATCAGCCAACTGTTGTTGCTAAATCGTACCACTTCGGTACATCTCTATGAGAGCCATCCAAAGATCGGATGCCCTTTCTACCTGCAAATGAGGACATGCAAGTCCTTAAGTGAGATGGCGTAGGATGAAGTGCTTTGCCGCCATATTGTTGAAGTCCTTGGTTTTTGTATCATTCTCCTCGTTCCTCGGAATAGGTGACATGAATGCCGAACCAGTTGCTTTAGGTGTGGTCGCCTCCTTCTCTTTTCCTTGACATCTTGGATTTAAAGGAGGCAGATTTTATGGCCACCATTCCATAGCGACAAATTGTTGGGAGCCTCATCTACTTCATGAACTGCACAAGGTCGGACATTGCGATAGCAGCTGGTGTGTTGAGTCGGAGTTTACAGAATCCGAGAAAAACTGATTGGGAAGCAGCAAAGAGGGTTCTTCATTACCTTACAAGATCACGGAATCTCCAACTTGCTCTCGCTGGAGATGAAGTAAAAATTCAGACTTGGAGCGATGCTAGCTACGGAGACATGCCAAGCGGCTGTTCCACAACCGGATTCACTTTGAAGATTGGAAGTGGAACATGGTGCTAGAGCAGCAAGCTTCAAAAGGTAACAGCTCAGTGTACAATGGAGGCAGAAAAATATGGCAGCGAGCAGAGCAGTTAACGAGTTACTATGGGTGAAGTCTATCCTTCAAGAGTTTCATTTTATGCAATCCGGACCTCAAATAGTGTGGTGTGACAACAAAGCAGCTATTGCGATTGCATCCAACTCGAGACATCACTTCCAAAAGCAAACACATTGATATCAAGCTGCATTTTGTAAGAGAGAAGGTGATGAACAAAATTTTAAATCTGAGTTATCTTCCTGATGAGAAGATGGTAGCAAAAATGATGACTAAGCCTTTACCTGCACCTAAGTTGAAGTTTTGTAGGGAGGAATGTTGACTCAGTGGCTGAGAGAGTCTAAAGGTTTAGGGGATTGTTGTTCTGGAAACCTTGAGTCCTCTCTAAATCTTGCAGCTATGTTGCCATGTTGCGCTAATCTGACATCGAAGTTGGAAATCTTGAGTACTCTACGCTTGTTGATATGCTGTTATGCTCCAGTGATTTGATATCGCAGCTGCTCTGCTCTAATATCACAGCTACGCTGACAGTCACAGCAGTCTTAACAGTCACATCAAAGTCATAGCAGCTATAGCAGTCTGCGCAAGGAAGGTGTTCCGAACATTAGTCTGTTTGTGTGAAAATTAATTGACGAGGACGTAATTTAGTGAGTATGTAACTCCAAAGGGAGTACACAATTTTGGAGCACTTCAGGCACACGTGTCGGTCCGTAAGGAAGTCAGGATTGATTTTTCCAGACAAACAAGTACAGTTTCATTTGGAGACCGAAGCTACACGTGGAGGTTCAACTTCGGTGATAAAAGAGTAAGTGGAAAGCGGACGGAGTGCGCCGTCATTTCAGCGGACAAACTTTAACCGAGTACTATTTTATTTCTAGCGGGTGTTTGATTGGTGTAAATGTCTGTGTCCATTCGACAGTGGGATCTTTATTGATGAAGAGTAGTGTACCAATCGATCACGGTAGTTTTATTACGGCGTGATCAGCTGTAGGCTCACTTGTATATATAGGACTTAGATTATTTTAGGAAAGTAGGATTTGTGTAGATGGAAAACTGCGAAGCTGTTTTTTGAGTGTTTTTGAATTGTAAGATCATTGTGATATTTAGGCAGACCGTTGTGAAATTCTACATGTTGTTTCCTTGGTTTATATTCTATATTGTGACAAATTTGCAAACTTAGTGTGTATCTAGTTTGCTTGGAACTTCATTGTGAAACTGGTCTTTTGTGGGATTTCGTGAGAGTTTCCTCTTTGTATATTTGATTTTCATGGCAACTGCTGGTGCTTGTTGATCTTCTTCAGTGGAACCTGCTGCCTCAAATCGACACAAATTTCTATGGGAGTCCAGGTGTTACAGGCCTACCAGAAATTTTCTATCAACCGGCTATTCCGAAAGTCCTTGATCTCAACGGCGATGTTATTACAGCTGCAGCTGCGGAAATACCGCAACCGTTCGCTATAGTCCCACGATCTAAAATCCCAGAACGACCAGCAGTGACAATCCCTTTATTGGATCCGCTCTTAGTCATGTTTGAAATGTTGCAAGCGGAATGCTGTAAGTAAAACCCTTACCAAGTTCGATAGATGATGAACTTTGAACGGAAGTCAAGAGAGACTGCCCATGCCATGCGTGCTCGTATGGAAGCTCTTAGTGAAGCATTGCCAAACTTAATGTCGGATGCTGAAGCTGTCCAGAAATTTGTAGGGCAGTTTTCGAGTCAGTCAAAGAAATTTATCCAGAGTCGCCTGACTCAAACCTATGGCTTGAAGTTCACTTTCGACCAAGCGGCCCAACATGCCGTGGAATACGAAATGCAAAATTTATGGTGGGAAGCCCATTATTTGCCTAAAGCGGTCCCGAAAGAACCGATTGTTCCACCATGGAACAATCCTCGTTTTAGCAATTGTCCTCCTAAAGTCCCAGCAATGGGAACCCCACCTGTTGCTCCCGGAAACAGATTATGTTTTCGATGTGGGAAGACGCGGCATGATGCCTGAATGTGTCCAGACAAAACCGCTACCTATACCCATTGCAAACAAACCCGATATTATGTCCAACGTTGTCATATAAAGAACATGGAATTTTCCTATCATAGCGAAATGAAGAGTGGTGGCATTCCCACTCGATCTGCAAAACTGGTTCAACCATTTAAGGAACCGAAAAAGGACACCACTCCACCTAAAGTATCACAAAGAGAGGGAGAGCTTTTGGAAATGCAAGAGCAAATGGCGGCCATGATGAAGGAACAATTCGTAGCCTTCATGACTCAAATTAAGCCCCAATTTACAGGCATGGCTCGCACCGTTGTACACATGCCCACGTTGGCAAGTCAAATCTTAGAAGATTCCACCGTCCAACAACAAGAGGCTACGTTCGATAAAGGTTCGACCGATCACAGTCGTGATGGTAAAACTCCTAACACACGCATTCCTTTGTCATTTACTAAGGAACCTTCTCCTCCCTTGCTTGAAACTGCTTTAGCCATTGCGGCTAAAGCTCACAACATAGTGGATCGAACTATACATGAGGCACATCGCGTGAAAGAACGCTTCTGCATTCTATCTAGTATGATTACTGACTCCCCAAAAATCACCTCTACCTCCAATAGTTGAGCTGCAGCTGCTGCTCTAGAAGCACTTCAGCTGCACATAAATCTTGTCGCTATTCAACCTATTTCCATAGAAGAGCAAAATTCCCTCGATCCTCACATCAGTTTTTTGGGTAACGGGAAGGGTTCGTTGTTGATCAATGGTATAGCCCCTTCCCTTCCCCTCATAGATACACGTGTAAAGCCGGTGATATTGGGCTCTAGCTTTACACTCAATCTTGGTCTAACTCTTGACAAGCTTCAGCCCACTTTGACTCGCGTGTTACCATTAGCGGGTACAAATGAGCCGGTCTTAGGAATCACTAAGGAACCGCTCGTTTTCAAGTTCTAGAACGGAACAGCCACGCACTTTGCAAAGATCTCGGTTCATGCTCTGGTCACTAAATGTAGTGACTATGAATGCCTAGTGGGATAGGGTGTCATATTCGGTGTAGGGGGTGGAGTTGACATGCATGATCAAATATTTTCCTTTAGGCCCTATTACTACCCGGAACGCAAAATTTTCATTCCACTAATTTCCGCTGGGAAACCCATGCCGGCCATGGCGCATTTGGCCCCTTTCATTTTTGCATTTTCAGGGAATTCTTTGGGGGCCGAAATATTCCATTCTTTGTCAGCTGAAGAAACTTTGCCTGTTAGTTTTTACTTGCCAGAAATTTTCAGTGACCCAGGATTTCTTATAGATGAGAGGGAATTTGACAGCATATATAACCAAATCTTGTCAATTCCACTCTCTCCAAATTCTCCTCCAATCATAATCCTTACAAACTCTTCTGGGTTTTTTTGAATTAATTGGAATCCGGTCCAATTAAGACCTCATCCAAATGGATTGGTGATTTTAGACCTCTTCGCTGGAATCGACACTTCCTTCCTTTCATGCTTGCCGAATGGATTATTAATTCGATTTTATTACTCGGTTGAGATTGATCCTTTAGCAAGGAAAACACAAATACATCATTGTAATCTGTTGCATTCCCAATACCTGCATCTGTTACCAAAATCGACATATGAGCATATGCATACTACCCTCCCATAAGACATCAGGATTGTGGGCAACCATCACCTAATGGAGATTGGTCCAGTCAATCAAGTTTTTGGCGGATGGGAGTGCAAAAGAATGTCTCGGGCTGGGAAAGTTCTCGATTTAGCCGATCCCCACACCAAAATATTTTTTGAATTGGTTCGCATCCTTCATTTCCTTCAAACTTTAAAACATCCTATGGGATATATCTTGGAAAATGTTGCGGCCTATAATGATTCAACACCTACGGTCTTGGCTGATTATCAACGGATCGAACAATTAATTGGTCTGCCTCGTATTATTGACGCCCCTCGCCATAGTTCGCTAGCGCACCGGGTTTGCTTCAAATAGACAAATGTGATTGATACTGGTGGACTCTGTGAGGCCAACATGTTAGTTCGTCATTCTCCTTCACACATTTGGGTTGCCCTTCTTCCTTTCCTTAAAGTGCAACTTTGCATTCAAAAGGATTGTCCCCCTACTTTCAATGTCAATGTCCCGGATCAACCTCTCAAGGTGCTTCCTACCTTAGTTTCTTACCCACATTCACATGCATTCTCTAATGACGGTCCTAGCATGCTCCGAAACATTCATACTGGTGAGCTCCAAGAGCCTACCCCTAGGGTACGAGAACACCTCATGCATTTCATTCCTGGCACTACAGCCGCTCTTGGTCTGACAGAATGTCAAAGATGCACTTTATTAGGTTGTTTCATGGACCCTCAGTCTTTATCTTTGATTTTAGGTCTTAGGTTTGCAGTTGGTCGCCACTCTCAGG
Organism: Zygnema cylindricum; assembly: GCA_037447655.1. Lineage (NCBI taxonomy): Eukaryota > Viridiplantae > Streptophyta > Zygnematophyceae > Zygnematales > Zygnemataceae > Zygnema > Zygnema cylindricum. The sequence goes on from JBBHKE010002834.1 coordinate 194,670, forward strand.
CACATCCTTCTCAACCAGCTGGGGGGGGGGGATGCATCACTAAGAAAATCTTTCCGTCCCACTCTTTAAGGGACAACATCTCAATTTTTCCTCTTTCTTTCTCCAATTCCACCAATCCCGAGATCTTTATCTACGTTTCCTTAACCCTGGCCATATGTCCTGGTCTATTCCTGCATACGAGGCTGTCTAGTCTATGAGTTTCATGCATAATCCACCTACCACGCATTCGACCGTTGCTTTTCCCACAGGCAGTTGGAATCATTTGGTTAATTGCCTTAAACAAACACGTGTGGCTTACGAGTTAGGTCAAACGCTTACCGCAGATGAGTAGTTGGCCTATGCACAAGCCATAGAAGCAATGACAATTGAGAATCCCAATACTCCTAAATGGAAATTCGGCACCAATCTAACAAAGCTCAAACAAGATTTACTGAATGACGTAATCTTAAGGAATGTCGATGCCTTTGCTTTTTCTATGAACGATTTGGGCCGTCACACCACTTATAAGATGTCGATAAATCTCAAAGATGACCACCTATATTTAAACCGAAACATCGTCAATCAAAAACTGAATACAAAACGGCAGACAAGCGATGTGTGGAACTAGAGGAAGTTGGCGTAATCTATCTGTCAGACTCCACATTTGCAACTCCCACCGTCATGCCTCGGAAAAAGGATTCCGAGGGTAATTTCACTAAACGTCGAATGTGTGGTGATTATCGTGAATTCAACGCTAGAACTGTTGAAGATCGTCATCCCATGCCTCTTGCTGAAGTTATATTTGATCACGTAGGGGGGGCGAAGTATTTTAGTATCCTTGACCTCCGTCAAAGATTCGACCATATTGAGATAGAGGAAAAAGACCGGCATAAAATTGCTTTTTGGGGTAGTGACGACCGATGGGAATGGGTTGTAATGCCATTCGGCCTGAAAAACGCTCCAGCCGTATTTCAAACAGTCATGGACTCAGTCCTCGGGGTTTGTAAGTTTGCTAGGTGTTACATCGATGACCTCATCATTGCCTCCGCTATTATCGAAGAGCACGCGGCTCACATCGAGTGGGTAATGACTGAATAAAAAAGGGTTTGATTAAAGTGTCATCCCTCAAAATGCGCCTATGGAGCCGAGGGAGTGCCTTACCTCGGCCATTTTATCTCGGCTGAGGGGATCACTCCTCTCGAAGTAAAGGTAGACGCAATCAGTAAATTGACGCTCCCACAGACCTCACAAGTCTGCGAGCCTTTCTCGGACTTGCAAATTATTATCGCAGGTTCGTATCTAATTTCACTGCCATCGCATCACCGTTAAACGACCTTCTCAAGAAGGAAGTGGCCTTCATATGGGGTCCCGATCAGATTTTTGCATTTCAAAAATTAAAAACCGCCTTATCGAGCGCTCCGATCCTCCGTCCTCCTAATCATATACTCATTTTTTTGTCTCAGACAGATTTTGGGAAACCCATGATTTTTGCCATTTTGACACAAAGAGAGTTGTGCGGAGAGGAATACGTAGTTTCTTACGCAAGCAGATGCAATAACCGTGCTGAATAAAATTATAGTAGTTATGAAGGGGAGTGCCTAGCCGCGGTTTGGGGAGTAGTTCACTTCCGCCATTATTTGTACGGAAAACCTTTCACACTCGTAACTGACCATTACCCCTTGCATAGGCTGATGACTAACGATACGCTTTTTGGGAAGCTAGCCCGATGGCCTTTAATTTTACAAGAATATGACGTTGAAGTAATTCATCGGTCCGGTCTATTTAGTCTAAAGGCGGACGGAATTTCCCGAAACCCTTTGCCCCGAATGACGGATAACAAAGTTTTGCAAGATTTTGACGATGACAATGTTCCCGCCATGTGAGTAGGTTATTATCTTACTTACAGTCTGGCCTCTATTCTAAATTCCCGTCCTGCCACAGATCCTTGGTGTGATGGGCCTCTCATTCTATCCTATCTTCCAAGATCTTCAAGCCCAACATGACCTCTGAAGAAGAAGACAAAGTGAAAAAGAGAGCCAAAAATTACCTCTGGCTCGGAGGATCTTTAGTTCGTTTGCTGGCGGACGAAAGCCATAGGCACGTCCCACAGCCTACCAAGCGTCTTTTTCTAATTGAGCACATTCACTCCGAGCTTGGTCACTACGGTACCAAGCAAACGTTAAGCCTAGTTCAGGCACGGTATTGGTGGTCAAGAATGCAAGCCGATGTTGCTACTATTCTACACAAGTGTGCCACCTACGACCATCTCCGAACTTCTTTCTCTTATTGACAGACTACTCTCGAACCTCTACCCATTAGAAGTTTATTTTATCGATGGTCGGTCAGTTTTGCCGGACCTTTTCCTATCTCACGTTGAAAAAACAATACATCATGATTATGATTGATTATTTCAGTAAGTGGGTAGAAGTCATAACTCTACCTCAGAAAACATCAACGTTAACCACTGCAAATTTTAAGGAACATGTTCTTATGAGATACGATGTCCTTGCCGAGGTCCTTACGGATCAAGGTACAAATTTCGGGGAGAATTTCAAGAGATGCTTGATGAGGCCCTCATTGATCACCGTCATACTAATCGCGATCACCCTCAAGACGATGGTTTGGCTGAACTGGCAGTCCAGACATTTAAGGGTGCCTTGCGTAAGCATTGCTTAGAGAAACACATTTTGGTTTGGGACGAGTCCCTTGGCTAAATTACCATGGGATATCGCATGTCAGTTCAAGCTAATCTGGCTAACTTCAGCCCGTATTATATTTTATTTGGGCGACAACCTTTGCTCGGTCGTAATATTCAGAAAGCTGCAAGCTTTCCGTTTCCACTGATGTCTGACACTATTTTTTTTGAAGAACTCACTCGTCGTGCCTTGCTTTTTGCCCATAAAATGCCCATGGCTTTTGATAATCTGCAGATTGCTCAACATCATGACACACTCCGGTTTGCCACCACTCAAAGCGGCAGTTACAAGCCCCAACAGAAGCCATATCTGGTGGGAGACTATGTTTATCTTCGCAGGCAATCTTTTGACACCTAGGACACGGATGTTTTTGCACACATCCTACGGATTATTGAGTAGGATCCAAACGGAATGTTGGGATTACAAGGAGCCGATATGCGGATGTTCCAAGAGCACTTCAAGAATCGTGCCCCATGTTATTTACCAGATTTGTTGCAGGATATGGATCCTATGCGGATACTGATTACGGAGGCGACAACATGTACCTTTTGTCATTGATCGGACGGGGAAACTACCATGTTTCTTTATGATCATTGCAATCAGGGGTTTCACATGGAGTATTTGGTGCCCCCATTGATGGCGGTTCCGGATGGTCACTGGTTTTACCACGGATGATGCGAGCTTCCGGTCGTGTTGGCCAGCTCCTCTGCCGGCTAAAGAGTTGGGGGGGAGAATAAACCAACCTAACTATACTCAGCTAAGTCGATGACCTTTTTTTTTCTTCCACCTTGCCTGTTGTTGTATTTTTCCATTTTCACTTTTATGTCTTATATCAATCACAATATCTTGTTATCATTTTGGTTTAAGTGGAGCATATCCCATGATATTGCATGCATCCTCACGTTATCGGACACATGCACGACGGCTATTATGGTGCATGTCGTCGGCCAATTTCTTTGTTTATATTTAGGGATTAGAAAGGGCAGCTGCCACACTAATTCGTATTTGGGTATTATTTGGGTTTTACAGAGACCGTACATACCCACATTTCGCTTTCGCGTCAACCGTACAATTTTTACATTGCCGTACGCGTCGTCCGTACGTATTCATTTTTGGCCGTAACATGCGCCGACGATAAGTTGACCATACGACTCAGAATTCCCGGATTTTCTGTCGACGACGACTTCGACTGTACGACATACATTCTCCCGTGATTTCCGCCGACGGTGGATTTATTCATTTTGCGTCGTCCGTACCATATATATTCTGTGCGATTTTCGCCGACGGTGAATTCAAATTTTCACTTCGACCATACGACTTCTCTTTTCCAGAATTCCCGCGATCGTAAAGTGGACCGTACCTGGGGTCCTACTGTACCTGTGGTCCTATCGTACAAACTTTTATTCCCTTGGATCCCGGCCGACAACAAATGTTAATCATTTCGCGTGAAGTATTTTCTCGGCTGTCGACGTCGAGTATGCGATTTTTGTAACATCACATCTGGACCGTTGACGCAAGTGATAGACAAATCGGATGTCACTTTTGACGAAGCAACGTGATTGGAACATTTAAATTCATGTTCTATTTGGAGTTTCACGCGTTCAAAAGTAGATAGGAAGGGTTTTAATCCGTAGGTTATAGATTTTGTAACGTAAGGCATAGGATTCGGCCTCCTATTGGCTAAATCAAACTAAACGCAAATACTTACATAGCACGCTGTACTCTTATTGGCTTGTTTTTGTTAGGCGTAGGCCTTGTTACTTAGTTGATTTTATATCATTTCCTGCACACAATTTTCAAGTGCAGGATTTATATATTTTTTAGTATTCGAGATTTTCTGCAACCATTTTTTTCCTTGTAAAATTGTCCGGACAGCTTAGAGGCGATTTTCTGCCTTAGCGTGAAGCGTCTAGTTTCTATTACATTATCAATCTCTTGTAAAGCCTTACATTTTAATCTATACGGCTTCGGCCAAGACCTACACAGTTTCCCTTCAACTCTTTTCTTCCGTTTCAGTGGATTTCGATCGAGTTCACACAACACAAACTTCTTTTCCCGAATGCGGCTGAATCTTAATTATTGTGGAGATTTCATGTTGGGAATATTGTTGTGTTGTTTTGATTGCTTGTAACTTTGTATTTTTTTTTAGCTGGCTTGTGTGCATCTTTTGAGTTTGGTTATCTCAAACCTCATAAGTATCGGGCATAATGTCATTTTCAGTTTTTGTTTATCTTTCTCGGTTGTTTATGCTTTGATTTATTCTCTTTAAGGCTAAATTCAGATTTTCTCCAATAAGATAACTCATGCAAGGAATATAAATAGACCGTGGAGCCTAGTGGCCATCCATCGGCTTAGTATTCTTGCACTTGAAAATTGTGTTCTCTTTTGCTTTCTCTATTGTTTTTTAAATTTCAATTTCAGTTTTCTTATATTATAAAAGATATATATATATATATATATATATATATATAGAATTAAATTTTTTAATTACCATTTGCTTGTTAGTTGACGTTATAATCTCATTGGCTAATTTTCGGCCAATAATATACTACACTAACTTAAGTATTTGGTTTTTATTTCTTTCGCTCTCTTTGCTGATGTAAGGGGCACCTTTTTCTCACATTGGGACCTAACTCGTAAAAGAGTGGAGTGAGTAGAGCGGATCCGTTCTTGAAAATTAATAAACCGACCAAACATAACCAGCTAAGTGGTTGACCTTTTTTTTTCTTCCACCTTGCATGTTGTTGTATTTATCCATTTTCACTTTTATGTCTTACATCAATCACAATGTCTTGTTATCATTTGGGTTTAAGTGGAGCATAGCTGATGATATTGCATGCATCCTCACGTTATTGGACACATGCACAACACCTAATGGAATTCTACCCTAAGTCGTTTTTCACATTAATATTGCCCATTTGTTTCGAACTAATGAATCACCATTTTGGTTCAAAATCAAACCGAAATGTTATCAAAATACCACTTATAAATCTCGCAATGGTCATGGTGTGAATATTCATTTTTGAAATAACTCCTTTTATTCATTTATTTCGTATCCCACTCACAAAATTCATGTTATATAAACGCATGGTTATTGTCGTTCTACAATGGATCTCTTCGGCTACTCTAATGCTAAACAAAAAAAACTTATGTTTATTTACGGAATATGTAAACAACTCGGGCGTTCTTGCAACAAGACAAATGGTACTGTACAAACAAACGCGTCAGACACTGTTGAAATTATTAGATTTATATGGTATTTTCTAGGTCTAAATAATTCAGTACAAATAGGTAAAGTAAAAGATGGACAGCCTGTCTCCACCTCCTCTCTCTACCCACCATACTTGTTGTAGTCACTGAGGGATAGAGAGGGTGCTTTAGCCATGACTGTCCTAGCTTAGCAGGCAGGACTAAAGAGTGACTTATATCACTCTCAACAAAAGGTTGAGTCCGGCAAGACCCAAACCTCTGACCAGTAGAGCGCGGCGTAGCCGTTAGCTCTAATCACTTTGTCGTAGAAGTCCATTAGGATAGGTTTGATAATTATTTAAATGGTGTTTAGACCATGAATTCGATTAACACAATAACAAACAAAAGAACATAGAACCAAGTGTTATATAATGCAAACATTATCTCGCACAAAACAAATGAATCAGACATCTGTTTCGACGGCAAACATTTAATATCGGATTTAATCCGACGGCGGACATTTAATATCAATTTCATTCGACGGCATATATCACTGCCGAAATCACGGAATGGTCACTTTGGCAGTTTTGACGCGACATGACGTGGCGCCACGTGGAGGGATGACATTTGGTCGCAAGAATTCCGTGGAACATAATGACGAGTTTAAACTGGACACACGTCCACTCAATGGCCTTGCCATACACAGGCCGTACAGAAAGTACATCGGTCGTAGTACCTTTTCTATACCCTACAATCATTTGATTGGTACGTATGTCAGTAGATAGGATTTGTGAGAGGGGTTTAGGACTTAGAGAATTTGTAAGGAAGTGACCTCTCTCCCTTTGAGAGTTTGTATAAACATGGCATCTTTGCCACCTCATAATTTATCGCCTGGTTGGGCGTTTTCAGAGATTCTTTTTCCTACGCACTTAAGAGAGTCCATGCTGCATAGGGGCAAAGTCAAATAGTCAACGTGTTTTCTTGGGTAGCATTGGTTGCCATTGAAAGTGGGTAAGTTAATAACTATCTAGAGGCTTCCTAAATTTTGTAGTCCAATAGAGGACACATAATTGCAAGTTGTGGGCCCACCCTCTAGGGTGCCCATCTTCAATGGATCTGGATTTATCTATTTCGAAGCCATGATGACAGGGGCTTTGTGTGAAAAACGATACAGGGTATTGTTTGTGGACAAGTGAAACGTCCACCCTAGGGAACACCACCGAGATTTGGTGGAATAAGGTTTTCTGTAGCAACATCTGCCGCAGCAGAGGAGGCAGCTGATAGGGACAACAGTGTGTCCAAAAAGGTGTAAGAAAAGGAGATACCTCGTACTCCTATTGGTCCAATTCCCACGACACCCAGAGCGGCGATCGTGAAGACGGTGGAGACCGACACTCAAATGTGGGAAGACACCAACATGGCTGCCAAGAACTTTATCAAGAGACACCTCACACAAGCTTTGAGAACTCCTCACCTTCACGTTTAGAAGGCTGAGGGGTTGTGGGTGAGTTTGATAGAGATCTATAGAGCTGGTACAATTCAGGAGCTCCAGTTAGCAAAACAAAAGTTGGGAAATCATACTTACAAAGGGGGAAAGATGTTAAACTACTGTAATGATCTTTCTTGTTTTTATATGGAGATGGAGAGTGCCGGATAGACAAGTATAATGGAGATGAAGGTTAACACTCTCATCATGAAGTTACCTTACGAATATAAAAATATAGTGTACCGAGTACAAGAAATGACTAATAGTTGATGGAAGTGGAATACAGTGGTCCGCATGATACTTTTGCAGGAGAACACGATTGAGATCAAGAAAGGCGAAAAGAGCGTTCAAGCTCTAGCCGCCGGAAGGGACATGTGGAGACCGGACCCGAAAAAGCCATACAAAAGAGAAAGAGTTCAACCTGGAGAACCGAGGCCCCCTAAGGGCCTATGTCATTTTTGCAAAAAGTCGGGACACTTTATCGGGGATTGTGTTAAGCTGTTGGAGCAGAGGCTCCAAGAAAACCAGAGAGAGGGTTTTTTCCAAAGGGAATAAAAACGCACTTTTGGTCACAAAGGTGACAAGAGAAACCGAGGAGGAGTCCTATAAGGAGGACGGGGAGATTCTTCTTGACGAGAGTCTAGAGGAGAAGGAGATCCCTGTTGTTCATAGCCATTTTCAGCCATGAATGTACCTTCAGAAGCACCACAGACTACCCCAAAACAGCCTCCTTTGATTCCACTCAGAATTCTACAAAAAAACCAAACCAAGCTGAAAATACCCAACCAGATATTTCCTTGGCCACTAAGTATTCCCGCCAATTTTCATATAACAATACCAAACCGAATAATCACAACACTCAGTCAAAGTTACAAAAAAACAGCCTGCCAGAACTTTGATTAATATGACCAACCTCACAATGAAGTCCCAAGCAAATCATACACACAATAGGTCTGAAAAAAAGCCACAATAATTCTAACACAAGTAGGAACACACGTGCAACATTTCAGACAATTGTGCAAATTAAACTGAGAGCAATTCTCAGATGAAAATCCCAAAAAAAAAACATAAACAGTTTCTGTCCAAAAAGTTCGTAAGTCTCAAAAATGACCTAGTCCTACAAATATACACTACAACTTACTACTAGCTGTACGGAGGCATACCAACCGTACGTAATCAATCAACTACCTCTATTAATGTGAGTGTACCTGAAACCTACACTAAATAATTATTACACAGGACAAAACATCTTTAAATATTTACAAGTCTTACTAATTCCGTCAAACGAATCGGGACCGTCCAAAATAATTATCTTGTGATGGACGCGATTTCGCGTCCCTCACCAAACTGACGGCGCCGCCGTCCGTAGCTCTTTTTCCGCATAAATGATGTCATGTCACACGGTCACATAATCACTTGACGAACTGATGCCACCTCACCAAAATTAATCCGTACAGGTGGCGTCCTTTTCACTCAATACCTCTCACGCAACTTTCAGTTTGAATCCGTTTCGTCATCATTATGATTTCTACTTGCATTGTACCATTCAACAACATTCCAAATCGGATCGCTTCGCGATCCGGCGTACATTTGAAGTACATTTGTTCGCGCCACTCAAATAGATCCGTACGTCTCAATACACTTAGTGTCGAGTACACAAGCTGCTATGGTTGCGCTGTGACCAGCGCAGCATGGCAGCAAAAATATCTTTCTCACACACGCTGCTATTGTTGCGGTGTAACCAGCGTAGCATACCAACATAGCAATGTGATATAGAGAGGACTAAAGGTTTCCAAAAACCAACAATCCCTAGAAGATAGAAGTGCGCCCTTGGAGCTATTCTGGAAGCTCCACAGGAATGATGGATGATCCACTCAGGTGAATCCATGCATATGTGTCGTGACAAAGACCTTTTTAGTAAGCTAAGGAAAATCCCTATGGGGATGGGAGAGTTGTTACTACAGATCTACTAGGATCAGTAGATCCGAAAGTTTTAGTGGAGGGTAAGACTTATATTCTCACTTTTGCAGATGTACTTTATATTCCTCAGCTGAGTAAAAGGTTTGATTCTACATTGTGTAAGATGACAAAGGATATGATACCTTCACTAGAAACGGAGTCTTTACAGTATGGGGATAAAGTTTACTTCACTGTAGATAAGGGTAGCAAAGGAATGTTTAGGCTTAACCTAAGTAATGAAAAGAATAATGCTATCTATGTTGGTGTCCCAAAATTGATGATTTGGCATAAAGGGTTAGGGAATATGCATTTTGATAGGTTGAGGGAAATGAACAAGCTTGGTGTAGTAGAAGGCATTCAGTTCACTGATAATGAAATGGTGGATGATTGTAGTGGTTATGCCCTAGGTAAAGCTCACAGACTTCCTTTTCCTAAAGTTGCCACATATAGAGGTGAAAAGGTACTAGATTTGATCCTCACAGATATCTAGGGACCAATAAGGATACCCTTAGTTGGAGGGAAAAGATATTTGTTGACAATTACTGATGATTGGTCTAGGTACTCTAGAGTTTACTTCCTAAAAACAAAGTTTGAAACACTAACTTACTTCAAAGAATACAAAACCTGAAGTGAGAAGTTGCATGGAACCCCCATTAAGAGAATAAGAAGCGATAATGGGGGAGAATATACCTCTAAACAATTTGAGGAAAACTTAAGAGATGAGGGAGTTTAAACCCTGAAAATTATACCACATAATTCGGAACAAAATGGGGTAGCAAAGAGGCTAAACCGAACACTAGGAGATAGTGTATACAGTATGTTAGCCGACAAGAAAATAGGAAAGAGATTTTGGGCAGAAGCCATGAACTATGCTAACTACATTAGAAATAGAGTCCTTACATCAACAATCAAAGGTACGACGCCTCATGAGAGATGGGTTGGAAGGAAACCAGATATCTCTCACCTTAAAGTATTTGGTAGCCAAGTTTACAGTCTAGATACGGATAAGAAAAACTGGAAACTTCACGCTAAGGGAAAACTTGGATATTTTGTGGGATATGATAAGGATGTCAAGGGATATACAGTCTATGACTTAGCAAAGCAAGATCTCATTATGGTCAAACACCTAGTTGTCATGGATGAAGGAAAGTCAATTGACCCCTTCAAACATAGTAAGAAGATAAGAATCAGGTTTGAGTTAGAGAGTGAGGAGAACTCTGTTTTTCCCGAAAAAGACATGAGTGAGACCGTGATTGCAGATTCATGGGAGATCCAAGATACAGGAGAGCTACCAGATACCTCACATATTCCCATGGACTTCGAGGAGACAGAAAAGGAGGTCCGGAACCATCTTCCATTGATAAGGGAGCTAATGAGACAATAAGAAGAAACTCTAGACTTCCCTCAATTCCAGCATCAAAATTTGAAGGGGGGAGAAAGAGAAGCAAAAGGATAGAAGAGAAACAGGTTGCTCATAAGGTAACTAAGCTATCTCATCCTGATGAGCCTCATTCATACTTCGAGGTAGTGAACAGTCCAGAAAAGGACAGATGGATAAGAGCCATAAATGATGAGATGGCATCCATCATGGAAGCAAATACTTCGGAACTAGCGGATTGCCCTCCACACAAAAAACCTATTGGCGGTAAATGGGTTTTTAAACTAAATCTAAACCCTGATAATACGATTGAAGGATATAAGGCTTGCTTGGTGGCAAAGGGGTTCACCCAAAATGGTGGGATTGACTATGAGGAGACAATTGCCCAAGTTGTTTGTTTCCCATCAGTAAGGATTCTCCTCAATCTAGCCGCAGGGGAAAACATGGAGATACATCAAATGGACATTAAGACCACCTTCCTCAACGGTGAGTTAGAGGAAGAAATCTTCATGAGGCAAGCGGAGGGGTTTGTGGAGAATGGGGAAGAGAGCAAATGGTGCATGCTCATAAAGTCCTTATATGGACTTAAGTAGGCTCCCCAAAAATGGAATGAGAAACTAGATGAGTTTTTTACTGGTCTAGGAAATATCACGATCAACTCTGACCATTCTATCTATATGTTTGAAGATGTTGATAGTGTGATCTTCATTGCAATTTATTTGGATGATCTGCTGGTGTTAAGTAAGTCTTTGGAAGAGCTCAATAAGTTGAAGAAAGATCTTAGAAGCAAATATGACATGAAAAATTGAGGAGAGGCAAGCTATATTTTGGGAATTCAAATGGAAAGAGATAGGGGGAAAATAATCATAAGTCTCACTCAAAAAGAAACAATAGGAAATATGTTTGAGAAATTCCAAATAGAGAAAGATAACAGTTATACCACTCCCATAAACTTGAAAAAAGTAAGTGATGGGAGTGTAGAAGGAGGATTGATAATCTTAGATGATCAAATGAGTCCAGAGGAGAGAGAGTTTATTAAGTCTACTCCTTACAGACAGGTCCTAGGAAGTTTTATCTAATTTATGAACTATATAACGCCGGACATAGCGGCAGCAGTAGGAGTCCTTTGTAGGAGTCTTAACGATCCTAAAAAGAGAGATTGGGAGGCAGCCAAGAGAGTCATGAAATATTTGGTTGGAACCAGATAATTATGGTTACATTTGGGAGGGGAGCACATTGATATCACCACTTGGAGTGATGCCAGTTATGGGGATGCACCTATGAGAAGATACACTTTTGGATATGTTTTGTATGTGGGGGAACGTGCTTGTTGTTGGAGCAGTAAGCAACAAAAAATGGTTGCTCAGTCTACTATCGAGGCTGAGTATATGGCCTCTTGTTCTGCTGTAAAGGGATTAATGTGGGTGAAGACATTATTGCAAGAATTGGGATATATGAAGGAGGGAGTGCATGAAGTCTTTTGCGTTAATCAAGCTGCAATTGCAATTGCTGCCAATCCAAAACACCATTTCAGAGCAAAACATATAGACATAAGATTGAGCTTCGTGAGAGAAAGAGTTGAAAATAAAATTATGAATCCTGTGTATAGACATGATGAAGAAATGGTAGCTGACATGATGACCAATCCTCTGCCTTCTCCTAATTAAAATATTGTCAGGAAAAATGTGGATTAAAAGAAAAAATAAAATTAGACTAGAATATAAGGGGAGTGTTGAAATAATTTTTATTATATGGTATTTTCTAGGTCTAAATAGTTCAGTACAAATAGGTAAAAAAAAAGGCGGACAACCTGTCTCCACCTCCTCTCTCTACCCACCATACTTGCTGTAGTCACCTAGGGATAGAGAGGCTGGTTTAGCCATGGCTGTCCTAGCTTAGCAAACAAGACTAAAGTGTGACTTGTGTCACACTCAACAAAAGGTTGAGTCCAGCAAAACTCGAACCTCTGACCGGTAGAGCGCGGCGTAGCCCTTAGCTCTAACCAGTTTGTCGTAGAAGTCCGCTAGGATGCATTAGGTTGATATTTATTAAAACCGTGTTAAGACCATGAATTAGATCAACGGAATAACTAACAAAAGAACATGGAACCAAGTGTTTTATAGTGCAAACATTATCTCGCACGAAACAAATGAATCAGACATTTGTTTCGACGAAAGACATTTAATATCAAATTTAATCCGACGGCATATATCACTGCCGAAATCACGGAATGGTCACTTTGGCGGTTTTTGACGCGGCATGACGTGGCGCCACGTGGAGGGATAACATTTGGTCGCAAGAATTCCGGGGAACATGATGACGAGTTAAAAGTGGACACGCGTCCACTCAATGGCCTTGTCGTACACAGGCCGTACAGCAAGTACATCGGCCGTAGTACCTTTTGTGTACCCTACAGTCATTTGATTGGTATGTATGTCAGTAGATAGGATATGTGAGAGGGGTTTAGGACTTAGAGAATTTGGTAGGAAGTGACCTCTCTCACTTTGAGAGTTTGTATAAACTTGGCATCTTTGCCACCTCATATTTTATCCCCTGGTTCGGCGTTTTCAGAGATTCTTTTTCCTACGGACTCTAAGGAGTCCATGCTGCATAGAGGTGCAGTCAGATAGTCAGCGTGTTTTCTTGGGCAGCAATGGTTGCCATTGAAAGTGGGTTAGTTAATAACTATCTAGAGGCTTCTTGAATTTTGTAGTCCAATGGAGGACACATAATTGCAGACGCAAGTCTCTTTACACTAATTGTGAACACGCTAGGAATTAAATGGTTCCTACAACAAGTGCCCTAATAGATTGCAAATCCATAAGCACGGATATTAACATCGGATTTGAGGACAAAAAATTTGATTGAAAGCAGGGATTTCTATGCAATAAAGAGAGTATTAGTGGGGAATTTTTCAATGAAAGTCGTTAATATTTCAGCTGCTTATAACATTTTAAGAACATTTCATGCTTTTGTGGAACATAAATATTCAAAATGTTGTTTCATGAAGGTGTTCCGCTTCCACCGCCGAGCTTTTAATTTTTGACCTAACAATCGTTTTGGAAGCCAATTAATTTCCCCGCCTCTTGCGGTTTTAAGGTATAAGGGCGGTTCTTCCGTATCCAAAACAATACCTTTTTACCACATGTTAAGTTTTTGAAGAGTGGTTAATAGACAAGGATTTCCAAAGTTTAGGATCATTGGCCATAATTTTGTGTCGCTAAAAAGTTAGCTTTGGAGGCCTTCCCTGTTGCAGATTAATGATTTGAAGGGACGTTTTCTCCGCCGTACACATTTTGTACCATTGTTAGCCTCTTGACAGTGTGGCATTATGATTTAAAATCCAACTTGCTTTTGAGACCATTGCCATCAACCGATCGAAGTTTGTATTTCTAAGAATAGTGCGAGAGTTATATATGAAAATGAGATCAATTTCGGTTTAAATTCTCAATGCTTTTAGAACCCTACGAATAAGAAAATATCATTTTTCTTCTGTATTGATGGAATGAGGGTAACAAATGGCATGGCTTGCCGATTATTTGCTTGTACTGTACGAAAATGATGCAACAACTTTAGAATTTTGAAACGCTAATTTGTTCCTTGGTCATCTTTGCTAAAATCCTTTCCTAAGAGACAACTTCATTAATTAACTTTAGAGCTTGAGATTGACCTTTCTAGTATGCCAAAGATCATTTCCACTATTAAAAGATCGACATTCAAATTTTATACAAATACTTATATATTATAGCTGAACTACTTTTCCATTTGAGGAGTACACCGTGCATCGCTATTACTGTTAATAATTATTTCACCACTTAAAACATCTTTTCTCCGTGCACATTTGTCCGCTTTTCAATTTGAGACCGCCAATCGGAAGCTAGGAATTTTACCTTTCAGTCGCAACAGTCAGGTCGATAGCCCGACATTTGTGTACGGAGAAAATTTGTTTAAAGAGATGAAAAAAACATTAACAGTAATAGCGATTCACGGTGTACTTTCAAGAATTGTGATGTCTTCCCCTTTATCTCCCCATATCGATGTTATTGGAATAGTTGGCTCCACTAAATGGAACTATTGCGGGGATTTTCTCTAAGACTCTTTCACACGAAGATCTATAGTTGGATATTTAGAAGTATTACAAGAATGAAGTTACTCCTCAATTTTAACTTCGCGGCTTGTAATTGCTGTAAGAGAGAAACTACATTTTGCACTTCTTTTAGAGTGCCAGCAGTTGATCTTCTCCCTCGGTATTGCTGATCCCTGATGGTTCATCTCAGTTGAAATATTTGACTCGGGCCATAATATAAGGCCGTGAATCGATCAGAAATTCCCAAATTGATAACGAAGAAACCCGCGACGCTTCTATATTTTTTCACCAAATACAGTAGCTAGAGATTTCTTTAACGAAAACTATACAAAAAATTGGAATTTCTACCTCGCAAAGTAAATGCGCGACTACCAATTCACAAAAAATAATAAAACAATCCTCAATTCCTGGTGTCTATATAAAGGGCTTCCTTTACCACAACAAACTAAAATGAAGTACTTATGGTTTTTTATATCCGTAGGCGGGTCTATTGTAATTGAGGTGAAGGCCCCATCACTTGGTCATCCGTCCATTCTCTTTGCCAAATACTGATTCCGATTGAGAATAGTCAATTATATACAGGGTTTTAGAGGGCTAACAAATGTGGATTAAACTCCACACTAATTACGATGTTGTGTAAGAAAATGTGGATCAATCTATTTGCTTACAAGGCGAATTCCCTGTAGGTGGTCAATTTTTGGACTAACTAGTGAGATTTCTGTTTGCAAAAAAGCAAATTCGTCTTAGGTGGTAAATGCTTGGACTACTTAATTTAAACCCAATATTTCAATATGAAAAATCTAAAATGCAGATTAGTTGGTTCGAAAGGTGAATATCCAAAAGTGAGTACTGTACGGAAAATGATGCGAACATGATATGAACAGTGAAGTGAGAGCCAGAAGTGTACGGATTTATAAAATACGATCGAGGTACAAAAGTGGTAAAACAAAATAAAAGAATTTAGCCACAAAAATTATATATTTGTGTGAGTACAAATGGGGCTCACTTTATCGCATCAACTAATCGGGCTTGAGAAAGGAGGGCTACTCAAATATCTTAGGGAGATGGGTTTGTGGAATTGGGTCACAAATTTTAGAGTTTCTCTAGGGTTTTCGAGTATTTAAGGATTTATAGGGTATATTAGGCGTTTTTAAGGGGTTTTCCTTCCTTTTGAGTGCTCTCACTTGGGATAATAAAGAGTAAGTAAAAAAAAGAAAAAAAAAAGGAAAGCATAGGACAAAGAAAAAAAAAGAGAATAGAAAAAATAGAAAAAAACCATTGATTATGTATCAATGTTCCTCCTGCGTTTTTTTTATTTATGCAATGGGTGGTCAATCGATAAACTGTCTCATTCCAGTTAAAACAAAGTTATGAAAAAAAAGAAAAAAAAACAGAAAAGGTTAGAATTAAGATAATGACTCATTTAACATATGGATCAATGTTTATAACACTAATTAAGCCAGAGTGTGCAATTTTTTTTTTTAAATTTCTTGCTTGGTCCTTTTTTTATTCTTCTATATTATTTAGTAGTCTGTCATATCACATAAAATCTGGTATATTAAATAGTTCAACCTATTGAAATCATGAGCAGTTTATGCAATTCACATCCAATTCAAATGCAAATTCATTTGATATTTTTTGTAATTCGTATAATATTACGTTTCGGTAATTATCAAATGTAAAGTTCATTACTACAAAAAACCAGGATCAGGAAATTGAGAGTCCAAAAAAAAAAACCAAAAAAAGGAAAGAAAACTATACTAAACTGAAAAAATATAAATAGATCACTTTTTAACACATTCGGAAGCCGGACGTTGGACCCCATTATAGCAACTAAGAGTGGCATTTGGCAAAGTAAAACAATTCAATCCGAGTAAAACGCTACAAAAATTCATATTTTGCCTCCCTAATTTTGGTGTTCCCGAGAGAAAATTTGATGAAACGTCAACGTAAAGCTCCCTTTGGCCCTGAAATTGAATCTGAAGAAAACCGTTTAACATATTATTTCGCAAATACAGTCGAGTTATATTCACAAGGGACCCAATCGAGCTCGGGATCGAACCGTTAATTTGGTTATTGGATAAATCCAAAACTTGAAGTTTGGTCAAATTACTGATTTCCGGTGGAATAGTACCCGAAAATTGATTCCGATTAAGTTTCAATTTTTTTAAAGCCGTCAAATTTCCGATACTTTGCAAAACTCTACCCGAAAAATCATTTCCGGAGAAATCCAATTCCTGTAGATTTACCAATTGTCCTATAGTGGAGGGAATATTCGAACTGAAATAATTATCGGAAAGATCCAATTTTAAAAGAGTAGTGAGATTACCAATGGAGGGAGACAATGCTCCCACTAAACCCATGTCGGGTAATATTAAGCCCACCAGATTTCGAAAACTATCGCACTCGATTCCCGGCCAAAAGCACCATTTCCCCATTTTATTTACGGCTTCCCACGATTCCAAAACACCATTAGGATCAACTAAGATTCCTTTTTTGAAATCTAGTAGAGCCTTGAGGACAGGGCTTTGGACCGAAGGAGGAGGAGAGGGAGGAGGAGGAGAGGGAGGAGGACGAGGAGGTGATCGAGGCTGAGGAGTGGGAGGCAATGGAGGACGGATAAGTGGAGGAGGCCCGCGAGGGCGAGGAGGGAGAGGAGGTGGAGGAGGCTGACAGGGATTGAGAAGCGGGGGAGGGAGGGAGAGTTTTGGGGGGGGTGGAGATAGTTTGGGAACCCCCGAACATGTGAAATTGGATTTTGGAGTACCGTTATCGCAAGTGCAAAAAGCTCCTGTCGCGTTTATTGAACAAAGCCCAAATCCTGTCTCCCCCAACCCCTCTTTGGTTCAGTCTGGTTTTAATTTTAAAGATTTGGGGGGTAAACAAGAGGGCAAAAAAAAAAAAAAAATTACAGAGCAGTTAAAATGCTGAATAAAGCTTAAGGTTCTGGATAAAAACGGAGGTTAAACGATAACTCTGGTGTCAAAAACAAAAAATTGTTGAGGTTCATGGTTTTCACGTATGAGTCATTTGAAGTCTCATACTCTGAGAGATTAAGTACTTTTGTTCGAGTTAAAAACGAGCACACATATATCTCAATCAAATGAATTTCATAATTCTAAAAATGTACGAAAACATGAAGGTTCCAAAATATTCATATAAGAATTATCCTTAGAATCAAACTGATAGATGAATTCGATCATATCTCAGTCTATATATTTAGCAAATCTTTGTGATGATAAAATGTAGAAATAGTAACAAAAAAATATAAAATCATACCTGAACAAGGTCCTCCCTTTTGAAATAAGTCGCAAAAATTGGAGCATTCTGCGGAATCTTTTTGACCCTCTTCTGGGCAATCGGTCGGCGGAAACGAATTCCCAAAAACACAATTGTTCGAAATATAAGCGCAAATTGGTGTAGTTCCAGAAGTAATAATTACAGGTCCCGTAATATAATTGAAAGTAAAATCCAAAATTGGATAAGCCGTAGATGTAAAATTCAATGTGACTGATCCCGTGAAAAAGTTGTTTTTCGCGGAAAAAGCGGTGAGATTTGCAAGTTTTGCAAAAGAATTTGGAATTCTTCCTACGAATCCGTTGTTTGATAAGTCTAAAGATGCAAGACTAGTCATATCTCCAATTGAAGACGGTAATGTTCCAGTAAAAGAAAATCCGTTATTTGATAAGTCTAAAGATACGAGACTAGTCATATTTCCAATTGAAGACGGTATTGTTCCTTTCAAAAAATTATTTGATATTACTAAATTCGTTAATTTTTTCATGTTTCCGATTTCCGGTGGAATAGGGCCTTCGAGCGCATTAAATGACAAATCTATCGACGTTAGATTTTTCAAGTTCATGATTTTTGTTGGAATGGATCCCGAAAACCAATGCCTTTGTAAATTTATGTATTCAAGACTTTGTAAATTCCCAAAAGATGGAGAAATCTCCCCTCTAAGACCATAAACATCTCTATTTGTAGTAGCCCAATAAGGGGTAGGCACGAAACTAAGACCTACGACTCGCCCAAAAGCATTACATGCAACTCCAATAAATTCATCACAATTTGTATTAGAAACCACCCAAGTTGAAAGAAAAGGCCCCGTATTTCCTTCAAAAGTTTCAATATTTTTTATAAACCGCTTTATGACCAATAAGGTTCCGCGATCCTCCGTGTTAATTTTTTGTCCGTATGTGCAAAGAGAACAACAAACAGGAGAGGAGGATCAGTGCGGATTTGGGAGCCATGGGGAGAGGGAAGGGGGGTGGGTGGAAGAGGGGACGGGATGGGAGGGGAAGGGAGGAGAGAGGAGGGGAGGGCAGGGGAGGGCAGGGGAGGGGAGGGGAGGGGAGGGGAGGGGGGGGGAGAAAGGGAGGGGAGGAGAGGGGGGGGGAGAAAGGGAGGGGAGGGGAGGGGATAGGAGGGTAGTGAAGAGGATAAGGTAGAGTGAGAGAGGAAAAGGGGAAGAGGGGAAAATGAGGGGAGGAAATGGCAGATGTTGATGAAGGAAGGGAAGGATTTGGAAAGAGGGAGAAGGTGGGGAGAGTTGAGAGGGAAGGCAGAAATGGAGGCGGTTTGGGGAAAATAAAGGGGATCGGAAGGTAGAAGAGAAGTTAAGGAAAACAGAAGAGGAGAGAGGGAGAGAGGGACATTGAAAGGCTGGGAAAAAGGGGGAAAAGAGAAAGAGAGGGAAAATGAAAGGGAAAGTGTTAGGTGATGAGGAGGGGGAGAGAGGGAACCGTACAATTCAGTCTATTTAACAGTTTGTATGCCAATCATTCTTTCTTTTTTTTTTTCTTTTCCTTCGATGTGGCTGGAGAGTGGAATTTGTGGCTCCACAGTAGTTTAGGCAATTTTCACTCCGTTACGATTGTCACATATGTTTGACTTTTAGGGATGAGTAATTGTTTAAACTTTAAAGCTTGTCGTTTCCGACGGGAGGCTTAGCTTTTCGGGTCTGAAATCGTGACAAAATGCAATGTATTTGTTCCGCCGTACGAGTTTTTTGAGTTTTTCGCCGACTCCACAAAGTATGGTGAGCTGTAAGCTTGCGACACACTAAATACGGATGTGTTCGGTTTGGATCGTCGACGTCATTTACGCTTGGCTGTAAGCCTACAAAACGACAAAGAAACGTGATCCTCCAGCGGCTGTGTCCAGCCTGTTTGTGACAACATTTCCGTACATATTTGTACAGTACCGTAGCACCCTGAAGGATAGCAGTACGGTAACCGTACTTTGGTCGTGTGTGCAATCGCTACGACTGGAAAAGTAAGATAAGCTACAGTCCGCGGTCGGCGTAGAAAAAAAACCGTACACGTCGTCGTGTTGCAAGTCCGGTATCCGTACGGCTGCGCACCTCTCACGAAAGCGAATGACGGGATGACGCCAGCGGAGTTGAATTTCGTTTTCCCGACGGAACTTACGATGCGTCCACTTTTTCTCAGAATAAGTACAATGTGCCGTACTGTAATTTCCAGATGGTTTACGACTTCACCCTCACCAATAAAGTTTTCCACTATCTACGGGCTGACAGCTGTACGGACATGTCGGCTGGCACCACGCGGCAAAAAGCCAAAAACTCCTGCATAGTCGATGTTTTCAGATGTGGTTCCTAAAAAGTCGTACGGAAATCTGTACCTTTGGACGTTTGTGCTGCTGACAGTATCTACCATGCCGACCATGAGAGATAGTACAGCTGGCATCTGGCTCAAAACTCGATAGCCCTTTAATACCCCGTCGTGGACACGTCACTGTGAAACAGTAGGATTTTCGGGGATCATCTTGGCCGTACGATTCTGGATGACTATTTCATTTTTTTTTGTATGTAAGCGCTCAGCTCTCCGCACGAAGCGACCGCTTATTTGCGAAAAAATACGGCATCTTTTATCCGCCGTCCGATCTTCCACAGGACAGCTGGACGCTATCCTTGGTCTTCCGAAGATCCACTTTTCGCTACCCATTGGTGGAGCGTTAAAATTCCAAGAACTGACTGCTGACGTAATTTACACGTGTGAGTGAGGGCATCCTCGGAAGCAAATTTGAGATTTCAATATTTGTCGTTTTCGTCAGGTTGTTCACGATTCACAAACTCCCCAGTTGCCGTTAGCTGGATGCCTACGTGGCAGTTTCAACAAGGATGACGCTTGTCGTTCTTTCCGTACAAAAATGTTTCCAAACCAGAGGGGATACAAACCCGCGAAGCAATTCACACACTCTTTCTTGAAAAAACTATCCAAGAAACCGGGACACTACAGTCCAAAACCTCCTTCAGACACATTTGTCTTTTTTGGTTGGGATTTTGCCTGAAGTTTAGAGTAGAGGTCCTTGACAGCATGGATCCTGGATTTTAAGCACACGACAGCTGGCAAACCAGTGGATAAGATGACGGCATCTCGCGTACGCCGGAGAAACAAGAGTGACAGATAGCATTTGTACAAACAAAATCCTTTGTCTTTTTATCACGTTGTCTTTTTGTTTCTTTTCGGCTGTCCAGATCTGACTCTTTTGGTCCACACTCGACCACACTAGAAACTGGAGCATCAAGGAAAAAAAGTTGATCAGTTGTCCAAAGCGTAAACCGTACGGTTTACGTGTACTGTAGTTAACTACACCGCGAATCGTAATTAGAGTAAATTAGGGCGTGTCCCCATGTGTTCAAGTAAGGGTTTTTTTCCGTCGTTTACACAGAAAATGGGACTCCTTACTTGAAAATATTACGCCGTACGAAAAATGGGCAAAACTCAAATACATTTTGCGTCATCTTGGAACTTGAAAGGTACGACGATTTGGCAGTATTATCATCGCGACCCACTTCCACGTCATCTTGACACTTGCAATGAAATCAAATCGCGACCTGCTTTTAATCAAAATACTACCCTATTGACGAATAGAAATCTTGGGTTGCACGCGTCAAAAGTTTTCATTTGTTTTTTTGCAGTTGGGAGAATACACGAAAAAAAAAATGTTTGTCCGTTTGCGTATGTTGTCCACTTGTGGGCGTCTACAAATGTCATTTTGTACACGTAGGCGATTGCTTATGTCGTTCACGTGTGGGCGTCAACAAATGACAGTTGGCGTGGACAGTTGTCCCAGTATGTCAAGAGCTCTTTGCGGCGTACAAATGTCCGCAGTTTGTTCCGAGATCGTTGGCGCCTACAAATGTCAGCAGTTTGGGTTTCGCAAGTATTGGCGACGTGTACAACTGCCACATATTCAAAATAATGAACGCGCAAGTAAAGATTCACATAGGCACACTTTGAAAAGTACACCGTAAAATCAGCGCTAAATTCCAAAATAACGTTTCAAAATATCGGTTACATGGGGACACGCCCTTACTCTAATTCGGTCGCTCGAAATTTCGACTCTATGACATCAAATAGAGTAAATGATTCTAATTTTTTCATTATTCTAATTTAGGTATGTTTAATTAGCGTAACAGAATTGTAATATAGGTTCGTTTTAAATAGTGTTGAGTACGGACGACGTTCGACCGTGCAAAACTGTACTTTTTAAAGTAAAAAAGTACAAATAATGATTTAATACAATCCCGCTCGCACGTGAAATCGGACTAAGCGAAAAATCAATCACATCGAAAAAAAGCCGTTCGCATAACTCTCGTCCGTCGACAGCATCGTCGTCAGTGTGAACATTAACTGACATTCAGCGCGACAAGTAATACTAGCGTCATAATGACGTCAAAACTATACGGACTGACAGATTTTGTACGTCAACGTAATTTAGTGTTTATAATTTCAGCGCGGATATTTATTGCCGACATAACCCAATATAGAGTACTTAAATAAATTAGAGTAAACTTCGACTGTGAAAAAGTTCTATCACATAAATTAGAGTTCATTACTCTAATTGTTTTTTTTGGTTTTTTTACTCTAATTTTTTCATTACTCTAATTACGATTCGCGGTGTAGTTAATGAGCAATATCTTTTGAATTACGAAAACCTCCAAATCTAACGAAGATTTTATTTCCAGCAACGCGATGGTTAGACCATCTCGGCACAAAGCATAATTGAAATCATAGTTCAAAAGTAGGTGACCGTACGCCCATACAATATGCCTATTGTACGCAAAACATACAATATGGCCTTAAGACCCATATTGTATTGGCCGCAAAATGAAATAAAATAGGGGCAGGGTTGAGTTGCACATCGATCGATAGAGAATTAAACGACATGTCTAAAGTTTGAAAAAAAGTCGGACAAAAACAAATATTTCTGTGAGTTTTGAGGGACTTTTTATTTAAACCGCCAGATTCGGACGATCGGACGGTCTCTGATCAAAGTAGGCGATTTTAAAAAGATCACATGAAAATCCCATAACACAACTTACGAAAGGACAATCTGTCATATTAGCGTCTTCAATTTTGAGGGCCACACTAAATAGAGCCTCAAATTGACCAACCAGGCAGTATGGGACGAAAAAAAAATACCCCACTGCCAATAATATAAGTCTCCGTACAACATCTGATAAGTCGTACACAAATTGTACATTCACACGGTCGAAACGCGGCTGTCGGACGAATATGTGCGAGCGGGATTTTTTACGACCTGGTTTTTTTTCCTTTTTAGAACGCACATTCTCATGCGTCCGCGGTTCTAAAACTAATTTATTGTACTTTTTAACTTAAACAGGTACATTTATGTACGGTCTTAAACTGACCGTACACCACTCTATTTAAGAGACAACGTACTGAAAATAACCCTAAATAGAATAAAGAAAAAAATAGAATGAACTACGCTAATGGAGAATAAAAAGCAAAAAAGCGGGACGGAATTAGTGTACACAACGCTAATAACGATTGGCGGTGTACTGCTAAAGTTTTAATGGAACGTAACTTGTACGGTGGTAATTTGAATTTTTTGGTACGGCTGCAGATTTTTCCCTTTTTTTCCAAGTTACAAAGGAAAACGACAGAAAATAACTGTAACTTTAGCACATGGGAAAGTGCCCTAAGCTACGCGATCGGCGGGGAAGTAAAACCTTACACGTCGTCGTGTTGCAAGTCCGCTATCCGTACGGCTGCGCACCTCGCAAGAAAGCGAATGACGGGATGAAGTCAGCGGAGTTGAGTTTCGTTTAACCGACGGAACCTACGAAGCGTCCACTTTTTCTCAAAAAAAGTGCAATGTTGCGTACTGTACTTTCCAGATGGTTTACGACTTCACCCTCACCAATAAAGTCTTCCACCTTCTAGGGGCTGACAGCTGTATGGATATGTCGGCTGGCTACTCCCGGCAAAAACTCTTGCAAAGTCGATGTTTTCGGATGTGTTCCAAAAAGTCATACGAAAAGCTGTACCTTTGGACGTTTGTGCTGCTGACAGCATCTACCACGCCGACCAATGAGAGATAGAACAGCTGGCATCTGGCTCAAAACTTGATGGCCCTTTAATACCCCGTCGTGGACACGTCACTATGAAACAGTAATATTATTGGTTGATCATCTTTGCTGTACGATTATGCAAGACTATTTCAGTATTCTGTACGGAGGTGCTCAGATCTCCGCACGAAGCGACCGGTTATTTGCTAAAAAAAACGGCATCTATCCGCCGTCGATCATCCACAGGAGGACAGCTGGACGCTATCATTGGTCTTCCGAAGATCCACTTTTCGCTTACGATTGGTGGAGCTATAAAATTCCAAGAGCTGTCAGATGACGTATTTTACACTTGTGAGTGAGGGCATCCTCAGAAGTAATTTTGAGATTTCAATATTTGTCGTTTTGGTCAGGTTGTTCACGACTCACAAACTCCCCAGTTGCCGTTAGCTAGTTGCCTACGTGATAGTTTCAACAAGGATGACGCTTGTCGTATTTTCCGTACAAATCTATATTTCCAAACCAGAGGGATACAAAACCGCGAAGCAACGCTTGCTTGAAAAAACTATCCAAGAAACCAGGGCACTAAAGACCAAAACGTCCTTCCGACACATTTGTCTTTTTTGGTTGGGATCTTGCCTGAAAGTATAGAGTAGAGGTCCTTGACAGCCTGGATATCTGATTTCTTGGAGTTGAGGACAAGCATACTGACAGCTGTCAATCCAGTGGATAAGATGACAGCATCTCGCCACGCCGGAGAAACAAGAGTGAAAGCTAGCATTTGTACAAACGAAATCCTTTTGTCTTTTTATCACGTTGTCTTTTTGTTTGTTTTAGGCCGTCCAGATCTGACTCTTTTTGGTCCACACTCGACTACAAGAGAAAGTGGAGAATTTTGTCGGTAAGGAAAAAAAATTGATCGGTTGTCCCGCTGGAAGACAGAGCGTAAACCGTACTGTTTACGTGTACTGTAATTAATTGAGCAATATCTTTGAATTTCGGAAACTTCCAAATCTAAAGAAGATTTTATTTCCAGCAACGCGATGGCTACACCATCTCGGCACAAACCATAATTGAAATGTACGAATGTTGACGACAGTAAAGGTTCGAGTTGAAAATCCGTACGGAATTCAACCATAATAACCAAACTGAAGAGCCGAGCGGTAACTCGCGCGTCGGACGATTACACATTTGATTATAAGTTTATAACAAAAGGGAATTGACCATCGCAATGACTATTTTGGGGGTGCGCGCACTCAGTTAGGTCACCTTGCCAAAGATTGTACGGTAGTACAATTGCGTTTAGATTTGACAGGTAATCCGTCGAAAAGCTTTGACTTGCAAGAGATCTTAACAACCGTTTAAAATTAACAGCCGTGTGAATTGTTGATCAGCTTTTGACGGTCGACGTTCACAAACCCGGCAAAATTTAACCGGTTGTTACAATATCTTTTAAGTCAAACTTGTCCAACGGATTGATTATTAAATCTAAACTCAACGGTACTATATTTAACTTGTACCAATCTGTACTGAAAACGTACAATCTTTGACAATGTGACGTAAGTGACTGCGTGCAACCAAAATAATCACTTGATAATCAAATCCCTAACAATAACTTACCATTGATTCATACCACGCCAAAAATGCAATATTTACCATATGCCATATGTAGTTTGTGATTCCTTGTAGCTTCCTAATAAGTCAAAAGCAGCTTTGTGCTAAAGATACTAAATGTCTGGGTCTTAAGAAGCATTTTTATTTTGAAATGACAAAAATGAAAACATTATGTAAAGGTTGGTAGCAAATCAGGCGAATTTGAGAAATTTGTCTATTTCCAACTTTCTTTACTATTTATGACTGGATTTGTCCATCATATTCGATTTTTACTTGATGATAAAACCTGATATTTATATCGAGCCAGGAATATTAAGGACCTAAAAATATATATATAATCGATTCTTTTAATTTTTCTACATAGATGAATTCCTTGTTTGATGGTCGACGTAGGTTGAGAAGACACCGTTCATTCATGACCTTAAATCTTCTATTTAGGAATTGCGCTAAATGTAACAATACCTAAAAAAAATTGAGAAATCTAAGTATACGTAAGAGTAGTATTTAATGCTTCCATCTCCTTTTTTTTACTTTTATTAAGCACATTTCCTAGAACCATTACATTGAATTCCCCAAAATTCATTCTTTATAAATCCCAATGTGAGACCCAATCTGAAGTTTTAGTAGTACATATAAGATCGTACGATCATTGCATTTCTTTATGGCTACAAGAGGGAGAGGTCCCAGGGTTTTCACACGTTACTTACGGATGGCTAAAAAGGGTATGAACAGAAGAAGGAGAGGGAATTTGAAAGCCATTTTTAGAAGGGGAGGGAGGTTAAGGGGGGGCCAAGGCGAAGGTGCTGTCCCCGTCACGGGGTTTTTATCAGCAGCTAAGTTCGTTTTTTTTTTAGGATCCACCCAACACTTTTGTTGGTTTAGACATTTTTTTTACCAACACGACAAAAGCATTTATGTTAGTTATTGAAAGTACAAATAGAATCCCGATTATTCTTTTAACACTAATTCAGCACCACTAAATCTTGACCCTCGAACCTAGAAACAAATCAATAATTCTATGTTTTTCCTTTACGCTAATATGGGTACCGTTTGTCAAATACTCTAGTTTGGACTGTTTATAAAAAATGTACTTTATGAAATGTGTGTCTATACTAAAACTGCTCAGTACTTCGTACAATTGTATACACAAAAAAAAAAAAATGTCAACACGGGAAATTGAGTGCATCGACACGAAAAAGCGCACTCAAAATTTTTTTTCAGTAAAAAAGATTGGGGGAAATCGCACAAACCTGTTCTGACATAATTGGATGTCGACAACGTGAACACAAAATTTATCGGCTACAATATGGGGATTTATATCCCATATTTGGGGGAAGGGGTGGTTACATGGGAGCTTTTACTCCACGGATCCCGAAGAGTTTCCAATAAAAACGTCGTCCCCCGACAAAAAACCGTTTTAAAACAAAAAGGAAAAAATAAAAGAACAGTAGAAACAACAGAAATTTAACAACTGAAAGAAAAAGATTTACAAATTCCCATATCATTAAGCGGAGAAAACACAAAAAAAAATGCAAAACAAGCTGCAAGAAACAGAAAAACAAAAAAAAAATAGAGTAGAAAATTTATGAAAATAAAAACAATCAAAAGAGGAATATTGATGACACAGAACAAATGGACCCACCTCCTTATCCCTTACAAAAAAAACTAAAGCCACCCACAATAAATACTGTTGACCACAAAAACCTCGGAATTTAAACTCGAAAAACCTTGAAAATCCAGAAAACCTTAAAAACCCTAAAAATCGAAAAAATACCTCAATGAACCTCAAACGATTAAACGGAGGCAGGGAGGAAGGAGGGAGAGAGGGAGGAAGAGAGGGAGGGAGGGAGGGAGGGAGGGAGGGTGGGAGGGAGGGTGGGAGGGATAGAAGGAGGGAGGGCGAGAGGGGTAAAGGGGGAAAGGGGGAAAGGTGGAGGGAGAGAAAGAAGAACGGATGGATGGAGGGAGGTAAACTACATTTAGCGTTTGTTTTGTATTCATTACGCATGTTATTAGTTGTACGCTTTATTTCATGTGATTTATATTGCAACCACGCTTTATTTCGTTCAATTCGTAATGTTCTGTGGCAGTATTCATTTCTTTCGTTCGACTCTTACTGTTGAGCGCTTTTCGATCCATCGCCTTGTGTTGGTAAAGTTTGTAAATATGTTTTGTAAATTTTGCGGAATGTACCTTTTCCTTCCAGTGTTCACTACACCGTGTATCTCTATTAGTGTCACTACACCGTGTATATCTATTAGTGTCACTATAGTGTATCACTATTAGTGTTAATGATTTCTTCCGACTCTTGAAACATCCTTTCTCCTTACACACTTGTCATATCTTCATTTTAAGACCGCCAGCGGGAAGCGGAGAATCTTATCTTTAAATGGCAACCGTCAAATCCACTTCTGACATTTGTCTATAGAGAAAATATGACATGTGTATACAGAGAAAAGATGTTTTAAGTGGCAAAAAACAAAATATCACTAATAGCGATTCACCTTGTAGTGTAATGTGAATATGATGCTAAGAAGTATACTGGCTTTATTATAAAGCGCGGTGGTGAACCATCTAAGTCCATGGGAACAAAAAGAGGCACCAATATTAAAATGAAAACTATAGGTGGAGAGAAGCAAACAAGAAAGATAAGCAAGGCAAGATTACAAAACCCACAAAAAAATGATAATTACAAACAAAGACATTCAGTACCCGAAAACTTGTTGTTTGTTCAATCGCTACACCAAGAGAAGTTATACAAGTTACACGATCGAGGGGAGTTCGTCATGGTGGACGAGAATCTACCGAACGCGACTAAAATATCTTTGTTGAATATATCTTATCATGCTCCCTTTTCCTCCCCTTCACCTTCGTGGTTTCCTGCGCTTACGGGGTTTAGGTGTTAAAACTTACTGTACATATTGTACAATGTGATAGTACTTGTACAAATTTGACATTCAGATTGCACGCTTTCATAATCTTTGATAGTTTTTAATATCTAAAAACAAGCTTAAGTGGTACCACTCAAAATAAAGCAATACACTTTAAAAATATTCGACCTTTTAAAATATATCACAACCAACCTACGTGGCATCACAATTAGTAAGACATACATACAAGAGCTTACGAGATATAAGAGATATAACTCTCACACTCTTTTTATCCTGTTGTTGCCCAAACAGATCGGTAGGGAATCAAAGTGAGGCCCACTAACGCCATTTTCCCTCGATTCAGATGATATGTCATGCTACGTAGGTGGAGGAGTAAACGACAGTGCAGGAGACCAAACAAGTTTTTTCTGCTTTCCACCCACGGTGACAACGTTAGCCACAGTCTCCTCACAGAATACACGACTACCTCGATAGCAACCGAGCTTTGATACCTATTCTGATGATAGCTAACAATACTTTTAGGTGCCAAATCATTCACACAATGCAAACTTGACAAAAGACTTGCACCAGTAAAAAATAATCACACCGGCCAAATATCAATATACATTAAGCCGAAGTCTTCTTTTTCCCATTAACTATGACTTCTACTACCAATAAGACATAGTTTGCACGATATCTCACACTAACTCCACTAACTCACAACGGACACTTATGCAACAGTTCACTGACTGAACCACCCCATAAAACACCTTTGCGCCGAAAATTATCTGTGCGCTGGACGGAATTCCATGCCATGGTCTTTCCCTCTAAAATATTTTATAATCGTACAAAATCAAACAAAAACGACAAAACAACTATTGGAACTAAGCAAGCACAATTGCATTTTGTGATTCACATATTGATTCTTGACACAATTAAGGTATGCATTCTCTCTCTCTTCAACCTAGCTCTTAAATTGGAAGTACTCTGGAAGTTTTGAGCCAGGTCATGACTTCCACTCCTCACATATTTGAGACGTTTCCTATGGTCTCAACCTATTAAGAAGAACCACCAACCCACTCAGCTCCCTCATCATGTCTTTACTCTCTTTCTAGGTTCATATATTGCTAATGATAGTAGGTATTTTGACTTAACATAAGGTGGATCCGACTCTCTATTTTTCAGAGACGGATTTTAGGCTCTAGTCTAAACCCGTATTAGTAGATGTCTCTTATGACGGATGTGATACCCCCTTCGGTTCAGTGGACATTTAACTGTGATGTCGGACCTATTGCAGGTCAGAACAAGTTTAACTTCCGTGGTTACGAAACTAAATAAAATTCGTAGTATCTTGGTTTACATATTTTTCTCGTTCTCTCTTAAAAACCAAGCTTATTTTGTGATTTCCAAAAGAGTCTATCTCACTAATAACTCTTAACTTAATAAACTGCTTCTGTATTCTTTTACTCCAGGTTTTCCCTCCCATCCTGCTTACCATTTCGACAACTATCCAACAAGGGAAAAGTTGTAATGGAAAGAAAAGAAATCTTGAAATGTAAAGCAAAAAAATCCGACTCTTTTGTTCAAAGTGTTATTCATGTGTCAAAGAGGCGCACTCTCCTTTTCAAGAGGAGAATCCGCTGTCGATCTGGGTTTGCGTTCAGTGCAACGAACCCAGACTCAAAGCCCTGAAATCCAGGTTATGTCAGCTGTTGCAGAGAACGGTCTTTGAAGAATATGTTTCCTCAGACTAAACCCGCAATCTCCCGAGTATATGGCTCATTGGAATAAGCCACTCTTCTTCCGACGTGTTTAAGAAATTCTTGCCGTTAGCCCTAAGGCGTCCCTTAAAGCGTGAGCCGGAAGTAAGAATGCTAGATAATGTTCCTTTCTACCCTATTACTGTGAATTTGTTACTGTAACTGTTATTGTAACTGAAGATTGATTTAAAAGTATACTATTTATACACTTCAACAACACAACATGTGTAAAATCCAGTAGAAAGCGATGATGAAAGAGGCACATTGGAGGAGACGTGGAGATTAAATTCCTTGCAACAGAAACATAACTTCAAAGACACAATTTTGTGTTACACATTTTGTAGCTATATCTCACCAGGAATTCCAAATGGAGGACCTTTAGTCCAATCACAATCCCGTGTTGAATTTAACCAACTATGATGTAACCAACGATGATTATTGCTGGACCAGGGCCCCTTCCCTTGTGTGTCAGAACGTTACAAGCATTTAGCTTGATTAACCTTTCGTAGCTTGCACCAAGATTTGGCAACAAACCGAATCACAAAGTTCCTTTGTGCCATAAGGACCAAACGACACCTATTCCAAAACCCTACTTTTCAAGAGTATAGAACAACGTCTTCTGCACAAAATATATGCCAAGTCGAAGAGCCCCTGCTAGGATGGCTGTGGACCCTTTGACGACCCTTTTGACCGACAATATCTTCGTTGTTCTCTTGTACCGTCCATGGTCGGACTCCTATTCCTACCGAGCTATGGCCTGAGTTTTTGGACAGAGGGCCCTCCCAAGGGGTACCACTAATTCACCTATGGATTCTTTAAAGACAAAGGCTGCTCGTGAGGGACCTCCTATGGCATCTTTGACCTTACATCATACCTGCTATCCTGACCCTACACAAAAAATCGTCGGGATCCAGATATGCGGCTCAGATAACACCTGCCGGCGAATGATCATTGGGTAGAGCCCTCCCAGATAAGCGCCTCAGATGACACCTGTCGGCAAATGATAATTATGCAATGATCATTGGGCGGAGAGAGTCGCTAGGGAAAAGGATTCCCTTCCTTAGAAGGCGTGGGTTGGTGCTGGCTTCACGCATGTCCCATGACCAGGCTCATTTTCCCATGAAGCGCATGTCTTCCCTAAAACTATCGTCTCCCATCAGGTTGTCGTCCCACACTAACATTAATAAATCTTTCACGATAATCACAATAAATAGTGTAATTCTCCCTTTTTATACTTTGAGGCGAGTTTTATTATTGTCCTATCTAAATTTAGAGGTAGCTTAGTACTCAGTGTTCACTTTTGTACGTTCAATTCACCCTCTATATTGAGCAGAGAATTCCTCCCCTTTGCTCCTCCTTTGTATTCTTGTTGACTTGTGTCCTATTCTTTGCTTCCAAATTGGACTTTGCCATGATACTTATCCCTTTTATCTTTCATAATTTTCTCCAATTTCTCTTTTGCTTGCCCACCATGTCCTTGCCTTCCAAAACACATTTATCATGTTGATAATCAATAGCAATTTTCAATGTTTAAAACACAAATTAAATCGAACTATGCACTTTTTTCTTTGTTTGGTTATTTGTTTTACTCTTCAACATGTTTGAGGAGTCTGTAATTCCACTTGAAATCTGGTATGTTAAACAATTAAATCTATTGATTTATTGAACGGTTTACGCAATTCATTTCCAATTCTAATGCGATTTTTTTTTTATTTTTGGTAATTCACACAGTAGTTTGTTTTGTTGATTAAAATATTCATTATAACAGAAAACCAAAATCAGGCAAATTGAGTGCGCAGAAAAAAAAAACCAAGAAAAAGTAAATAAAAAAAAGAAAAGAAAAAAAGGAGAAACAAAATTAAAAAGACACAAACATAAATAAAAAAAAATGAAAAAATGCAATACAAAAAAAAAAAAAACCAAAAAAAAGTAAATAAAGAAAAGAAAAAAAAAAAAGGAGAAACAACATTAAAAAGACACAAACGTAACTAAAATAAACTGAAATAATGAAAAAAAAATGTTTTTTTTTTTTTTGGCATCTGGTAGTCACGCCTTTCACTCTATTGTCGCAAGAGTTTAAAACAATAGGCAAAAAAAAAAAGGAACAGTAATTATAAAACCCATAGATAACTAAACTAAACTACATTAAGTAACAGTAGATAGATCACTTGTTTACACATTCGGAAGCCGGACGTTGGACCCCATTATAGCAACTAAGAGTGGCATTCGGCAAAGTAAAACAATTTAATCCGAGTAAAACGCTACAAAAATCCATATTTTGCCTCCCTAATTTTGGTGTTCCCGAGAGAAAATTTGACGAAACGTCGACGTAAAGCTCCATGCGGCCCTGAAACTGAATCTGAAGGAAACCAGTTAACATGTTATTTCGTAAATACAGTTGAGTTATATTCACAAGGGACCCGATCGAGCTCGGGATCAAACCGTTAAATTGGTTATTCGATAAATCCAGAACTTGAAGATTGGTCAAATTACTGATTTCCGTCGGAATAGTACCGGTAAAACGGTTCCGATTAAGTCTTAATATTTTTAAAGCCCTCAAATTTCGGATACTTTGCAAAACTCCACCAGAAAAATCGTTTGCGGAGAAATCCAATTCCTGTAGATTTACCAATTGTCCTAAAGCGGAGGGAATATTCGAACTGAAATAATTATTGGAAAGATCCAATTTTAGAAGTGTAGTGAGGTTACCGATGGAGGGAGACAATACTCCAACTAAACCATTGTTGGGTAACATTAAACCCACTATATTCCGAAAATTATCGCACTGGATGCCCGGCCAAAAACACCATTTCCCCACTTTAATTACCGCTTCCCACGATTCCAAAACCCCATTGGGATCAAATAAGATTCCTCTTTTAAAATTTAGTAGAGCCGTGAGGACAGGGCTTTGGACTGGAGGAGGAGGAGAGGAAGGAGGACGAGGAGGTGATTGAGGCCGAGGAGTGGGAGGCAATGGAGGACGGATAAGTGGAGGAGGCCCGCGAGGGCGAGGAGGGAGAGGAGGTGGAGGAGGTTGACAGGGATTGAGAAGTGGAGGAGGGAGGGAGAGTATTGGTGGGGGTGGAGAAAGATTAGGGATCCCCGAACAGGTGAAATTAGATTTTGGCGTACCGCTGTCGCAAGTGCAAAAAGCTCCTGTCGCGTTTATTGAGCAGATCCCAAGCCCTGTCTCCCTCCACCCCTCTTTGGCTCAGTTGGGTTTCTTTTAGGAGTTTAAGGGTTAAACAAATGGGTAAAGGAAAAAACAAAAAATGGGGTTTGTGGAGCTGGTGAAAATCTGAATTGGGCTGGTTTTCAATTTTGGGTAGGGTGTATGGTTCCACAGTTTTAGGCAATAAATGGCTATTTTGGAAGGATACGGGAAGAAGAATTGAAATAATTTGACAGAAGAGGGAGAATTAAATGGAGTCTTTTGAATTTTGAGGTTTTTTAAAAGGCTGCATGAGGTGGTTTTTTTTTGTTTGTATGTATGAATAAGTGCTGGAACAGTAAATGTGTGGATGAATAATACAAGTTAAGAAAAAGAAGAAATTCTTTGGCCTCCTATGGAATGTTTCAAAACAGAAGAGAAAAACTTTGAGTGAAAAAAATAAAAAATAAAGCAAGCAAACCAGAAAACAAACAAATAAATAAGTTAAAATAGTAATGAAATGATTTTGAGGAGGAATAAACAATGCCAGTTAGAACAGTTTCAGTTTCAGCTTTAATTTTTTTTTTTTTCTTTCGAAGGAAAAATAAATTGGAAGTGAATGAATACCTGAACAAGGTCCTCCATTTTGATTCAAGTTGCAGAATTTGGAGCATTCTGTGGCAGATCTTTGACTCTCTTGTGGGCAAATGGAAGAAGGAAACTTACTATCAGAAATACAATTATTTGCCAAAACAGCGCATAAAGGAGGCATATTGGAAGTGAGAGAAATAGGTCCTATTAAATAGTTATTTCCCAGATCAATTTCTTGATAATTTTTTGTACCGAATTTTATATTTACCGCTCCAGTTAAAAAATTGTTGTTTAAAAATAAACTTATGAGAGTGGAAATATTTCCAATAGAAGATGGAATGATGCCTCCCAATACATTGTAAGACAAATCTAAAGTGATTAATGATTTTAAATTCCCAATAGAACTTGGAATAATACCTTCAATTTTATTCCTAAACAAATATAAAGTGACTAATGATTTTAAATTTCCAATAGAAGATGGGATGACGCCTCCCAATACATTGTAAGAAAAATCTAAAGTGACAAGAGAACTCATATCTCCAATAGAAAGTGGTATATTTCCTCCAATTTTATTACCCGAAAGTTGTAAAGTTACTAATTTTTTCAAATTCCCCAATTCTTTTGGAATCGAACCGTCGAGATTATTGAGCGACAAATCCAAAAAAGTTAAGTTTTTCAGATTCCCAAGAGTTGAAGGAATTCCATTATAAAACCGATGGTTTCTTAAACTCAAATACTCAAGACTCAAAAGGTTTCCGAAAAAAGGCGAAATTATGCCCTTTAACGAATACTCTTTAGGGAGACCGAAAAAATCAAAGTTAATTCGGATAACTTTCCCAAATTCATTGCACTCAACTCCATTAAATTGATAACAATAAACATATGATAAATCCCAAGAATAGACCCAACCAAGTCCGTAATCATCCAAATCGTCAAATTGAATAAATCGCTTGATGGCTATAAGAGTGGATCGATCCCCGGGGTCTATAGGCCCATAATAATTATTCTTGGGCACATCTTGCGCACGTGCGGCCAGAAACAGGAGGGGAAGGAGAAGGAGAGAGAGTTTGAATGCCATTTTTGGAAAGGGAAGGGGGAGGGGGAGGGGAAAGTGCTAGGGAGAGGTTTATGGTCTCGTCTCAGATATAAAGTGTTGGGACGTTTACTTACGAAAGTGTTAAGGGCGGGGGCGTGGCGTGCGGTACGGCCAATCATAGATTTTATTTTCCTTTCGCTCTCCGCAAAAGTATTTCCCCCGAAGTGCCTTTCGGGATTGGCTGCGAAACAGAACCCCAGATTCGTGCATTTTTGCGGCTCCCCTCACCAGATCTAGTCTGCGTACAGACTCTAGAGTTATACAGCTGTCAACCGACCATTTATTTATGTAACTCACTCAGCGTACGGACGTACTTTGCCGACCGCTTTGGCGAAATATTCAGGAAGAACACTACAGTACAGTACCGGCTAATCTTTGCCGGCTACAATTTTTTACTCGTCGCGTCACGGCAGAATGCGATGAAATTTCTATGGTCACACCCTCTTCAAATTTTTGCCAGCATTAAATTACAGTACATTACAGTACAGGTAAGTACTGTACTGTACTGTTTTGTACTGTACTGTACGTACTCTACAGTACTGTACTGTAGATTCCATTATTTTTTTATTTCTGCGGTCAAATAGCTGAATCTTCGTTTTATCACTCCGATTGGTTGATATTCCTTTCAATGTCTGTAAAAAGAATTGCCAATTTTTTTTTGGGTAAAATCTCCATATACGACGACATCGCTTTCGAGTTCTAGGAGGCAAAAGATTCCTTCTGGCAAGTCAAAAAGACAATCTTCTGGATTCTACTGTACCACAAGAAAGATCATTCGGACGGCCAGGATCTACTCACCGTTTACCTGGCATTTTCCTCAAACCGTCCGTACCTCGCTGGACCGTAGCTGACGGTGCTAGATTCTGCTTAGGGTGCATCTCCGTGTTCTTGCAGCTTAGCGAATTTACTTTGTTTTTTAGCGCAGATCCGGCGGACGCGGATTTCAGGTGTCCCTATGTGTAAAAACGAAATTAAAACTTAAGGGTGTGACGATTGTATACGATGACAGGCCCGTGACGGCTGCCAACGTCTACAATCTGTGATGACGCACCGGATTGTTCCAATTGTTTGTGACGTCACATAACTGTTTGTAAGAGGCGGCGAGTGGGAGTTGACGTGGCGCCCTTCAGAGATTTCTCACTTTTTCGTGAAATGGCATCAGAATCTTCAGATCCTCTGAAAAAAAAAAATCCGTACTAAACGAAACCTGACAAAACGAAACAATTGTGTACTTTGATGGACCCAAACGGACAAAACATAGCGAATTGTGTACTTTTCATCGTCGCTTGAATTCATTTGAAATTTTTAGAAAATTTCTAAACGTGCGAAGACTCCCAAATGCTGCATTCACACCGGAAATGGATGATGAATGAGATGAGGAAATGAATGATCCCGTACCATTCATTTCGCAAAAAAACAAAAACAGAGGCGCCAAACTGACCGACTGCTCGGCTGTCAATTTTTTTGGAGCGTGGCGACGGACAAAATATACGATTTGGAGCGTAGGGACGGACAAAAACGTAAGGTCAACTGCGTCAAAACTTGACAACTGTGGTAAGTCATCTTCTTTTCCGGGAACCCTTTTCGGAATGCATAAATCCGACTTTGATAAAACATGAAGTCGCATCTCGAATGACTGTACGAAATTTTCTAAAATGGTAAACCATAAACGAATAACCAATCAAAATAAACTAGAATCGAACGTAAAAAAAGGTAAAGTTATTTTTTTTTTGTAATTTGACGAAACAATCATCTAAAATATAACGTAAAAAAATGTCAAAAACGATGGCTTGGTACGGACGGATTTGAGTCATTCGACGCTTAATCGTACGGCAACATGAACCACATCGCGACGTTTTAATTGACGTGAGATGACGTCAAAGGCGATTCACGTCCAAACAAAACAAGAGGACATTCGTTTCCTCATCTTATCCATCATCCATTTCCGGTGTGAATGGTACCAATCGCAATCTAACACCTCATTCACTGGCACGACCTGATGGAAGGGTGCTACAAATTTTACTCCCAGTAAACGTGTTCGTACGATTACTGGGAACGCCTGATGGAAGGTTACCCTAAGACTGAGCAAAAACTGTACGTACACATTCGTTTTTAGTGAATTTTAACGTTTTCAATGCTGTCGCTTAGCTTCTTTTGGACATCACTCTTTATTCCCCACTTTCAACGGCGTTTGTCTCCGAATGAAGTGGGTAGATTTGTCGTATTCATTTCGATATGCTTAGGCCGAGCTCCCGTGAGGAGGCGGCCGTAATTGTACGGTCACGTAGAAACAGTTCAGTCTTGCTGTCAGACACTAAAAACAGTCGAAGATTATTCTGGCGTACTTTATGAATGTCAGATTTGTAAAAGCGCACTATCTCGTTGTACCACATGTACGGTAATGTTTAACAATAAAAAAAGTCAAAGGGCAGGCGAAGGGAGCGCGAGGGGACACCTTCCGGCAAAGGTTGTCTGGTGGATTTTGGTTGATTCGCCTCCAGCCTGTCAGAAAAGGTTAGTGCCACGTGTAGAAAAATAGCCGTACAGTCGTACATTCTCAAAACTATATCATGCAGTTGTAGCGACTGTACACAGCCTGTCGCTACAGTAAATTACTGTAGAAACCGTGTAAGTACTGTACTATCTACAGTAAATTAATGTTGTGTATCAGGTAAAATTTTATCGCGATAAATTAAACATTCGATATATTGAATATCGACCTATCAGAGACTTTGATATATTGCACCGGGACCAGAGGTCGCAAACGGTTAACCGAAACCGCTACCGAACTGATAACCGACCGCCCGCGTCGGATCCGGAACGGATTCGGTTGCCAAATTTGGGGGCCCGGGCGGATTTGGGCGGTTGATTCATAGAAAAAAAAAAAAAAAACGGTTACAGTCGGGTGAGCAAAAAACGAAAAAAAATCAAAAAAGTTTTGTACTGTCCATACCATCCAACATTATTGTACTTTGTACTCATGGTATCCTAGAAGGTAAAAGGGAAATGTACCATTAATTTTGTACTTATTCGGGTACGGGCGGGTATGGGTAGTCGCGAGAAATTGAGTTTCGGTTAACGTTTATTTTCGTAAACGCGTTTCGGGTAACGGTTAACAATTTTGGAGGGTGACATAACCCGGTCGAGCGTCGGGTACTCAAATTTTGAAAAAAAAAAACGGTCCATTTCTGTTATCTAAAATTTTGACTTTTGCTACCTTTGACGGGGGCCAACAAAATTTATCGCGACACAATTAAGGATATATAATACTATTTAAATTTAGTACTTTATAAAATATAATATTTTAGCGAAAAAAAAATAGTCTGGTACGCCACCACGTATGACGTGAATTTTGTGACGTAACTTCAATCTCAACCCAACTTTATGGACCAAGACAGGCGGGAGGATTAGGGCACTTTCCCATGTAACCGAAACTTTAATCTTGTAACTTTGTTTCTAGCGAAGATTCTCCGTACATCTTTATGAGCATTCCGATGTAATCGCAAATAACTTGTTACTTCAAAAAGTGACAAGCGTAGACGTGTACAAAACATGTGACACATAAATGGTACAAAAATGTGTCGAAACTTCCACTCAATTTCGATTTCAGAGGTCCACCCGCACGTTGAACAGTTTATGTCACTTCGCAATATCTGCACGCCACATTGTCGACGTGGAGGTATTGCAGATGTTTAGGGTTTGTGACATTGTGACGTCACGCGCGTCACGCTCAACTGTGACAGCGCCCACGTCACAACTTCTAAAACTTTCCGCCATGATTTCCCGATTGTTGTTTTTTGTCTTTTTCTACTCTACTAGCCATCAAAATACGCTCAAAGATAGTCAAAAGAAATCGATTTCATAGATCTTTCATTTGATACCATTATAGACATTTTTCGTGGCAAAAATTGTGAGATAGACGCGGTAGTGGGAGAGGGAGAGAGAGAGAGGCGCTTTCACAAACTTCGCTTTTGCGAAATGGCGTCCGTTGGTCGAGACCCCTCCACTTCCTCTGTACGGAAAAAGGTGCACGAAAAAAAGTACGTACAAGGTGTAAACGTGCAGTGGGTTTTTTTTTTGAGGAAAATTTTGTCAAAAACCTCCGACGCGTGCGAAATCATATGCATATTCGCCCACGTCGTGGAACTTTATTTAAAATCACCTCGAGAGGTGATTTTATTAAAGTTTGAAGATGATTTGGAAGGACGCGAAAGTGGGTCGAAACTCGCTAAACGATAAACTGCATCGCGATAGACGACAAACTGCGGTACAGCTAAAGTTTTAATGGAACGCAACTTGTACAGTGGTAATTTGAATTTTTTGGTACGGCTGCAGATTTTTTCCTTTTTTTCCAAGTTATAAAGAAAAACGACAGAAAAATAACTGTAACTTTAGCACATGGGAAAGTGCCCTTAGGGTGAACTTCCATTCGAGTTCACTGGAAGCCTAACACGACATACAATTACGTACAGATTCGTACCATTTTTTTTTTGGTCAGACGAAACATTACGAAACATGTTAACTGGATGGCTCCAATATTATTGGCGTAAGTATCGACCGTTGGAATTTTCGCTTTTTTAGATTCGCTAAGCAATCGCGCACATCGTC
The DNA here is from genome assembly GCA_037447655.1 of Zygnema cylindricum. NCBI lineage: Eukaryota > Viridiplantae > Streptophyta > Zygnematophyceae > Zygnematales > Zygnemataceae > Zygnema > Zygnema cylindricum. The sequence continues at coordinate 234,471 of JBBHKE010002834.1, forward strand.
CAATTTGAAGAGACTCTCCTCGGCGAGGAGAGTTTCTTCAGACGGGTCGTGTACCATTGGTCAGAGGTCGCAAAAGTCAAAATTTTACATAACCGAAACCGACCGTTTTTTTTTTCAAAATCTGAGTAACCGACGCCCGACCGGGTTATGTCACGCTCCAAATTTGTTAACCGTTAACCGACCGGCGTTTACGAAAATAAAACTTAACCGAAACTCGATTTCTCGCGACTAACTGTACCCGCCCGTAACCGAAAAGTACAAAATTACAACGCTCATTGTTTCGTTAAGCATTTATTACACCGCGAATCGTAATTATGGTAAATAAATATTTAATGTTATCCATTCTAATTTAGATTTTTTCGCTTTTTCAAAAAAATGGTTTACTCTAATTTATCAATAACTCTAATTTGGGTTTTTTGTCCGTAATAGTTATCCGGTTTTAATATCTTTTAGGTACACGAACTGAATTTGACAAACTTACAATTTCCCGTCATTATGACGTTTGCACTACACGGTTTGTGAAAACGCATTCTGTCAAAACGTACACTTTCACGTCATTATGACGTTGCACTACGCGGTTTGTGAAAACGCAATTACATCATAACAACATGTATTAAATCATTTTTTGTTCTTTTTTTGTCAATACAGTACAATTTTGCACGGTCGGACACCGACCGTAAGCCACACTATTTAAAACAACAGTATATTAGAGTTGTTAACGCTAATTCAAAAATACCTTAAATAATGTAGAGAAAAATTTAGAGTTATTTACTTTTTTTAAGGTTTTTGGGTCAAAATTCGTGGCGACGGAGAACCGTTAATAACGCTAATTACGTTTTGCGGTGTAATGTTAATGGAAAATTATGATTAATAATACTATTTAATGCAAGGAGACGTGGCAGGTTATAGTCCACGTCTTTAAATAATGTTGTTAACTATATTTTGTGATTTTTGGTTATAAGTAGTAGCGGCTTATTAACACTAATAACAATGAGTGGTGTAGTGGTACATCTTCTTTTGCAAAAAAACAACTCGTGTACCTCTTCTTTTTACTATTTTATCTTTTTGCAATCTCCCTTTACGAATATTTTTTTCCCTCGACATTCACCTCCCTCAAGAGATTTGTTCCTAATTTTGAGTGTAACTCTTAGATTAATGTTTAAACTCTTATATTAATGTTTATTCTCTTCGCGAATCTAAATGTTTTACTACAATTTTTGGACGGTTTATCTTTCGACTACAATACTATCTTGTGAATTATGCAAAAAAGGTAAAGTTTTAATTATGTATGTTTAAAAAAATATCTTAGTTTTTCACATAGAAAATTAATTAGCAGAAAACACACTGTGATGAGAAAAAAAAACAAAAGATATTTTGTAGTATCAAATATAGAAATAATCAAATCACAACCTTGTCCTATTTTCGACTCGATTATACAATTTCTCAACCTCAAACTTAAAAATTACACAAAATCTATTAATTTAAATGTGGTATAAAGACTGCGCTTTTGTAATTTGGTAAAAATAAGCATTCCGGTTTAAAAAAAAAAAGATAAACACTATAAAAATGTGAAATACAAAAAAATCAAACAAAAAAGTATATATAAATAATACTAAAAGAATAACAAAAATTAGAAAACAAAACAAAACAAAACCCTAAAAAACCCTCTAGAACTATCCGTGTCGGCCAAAGCTGAACGTGTGTGAGTGTACTTCAATTGTTGAAGTACCGTTTGTTGACTTGTATTGATAAACCATGAAACATGTGTTACAAGCCACAAAACCTCCCCCCTTTACTATGTATTTTGTTGATGTTTTAGTTTCATAAACATGTTCAAATTTTTACCAACAACTTGAAGTGGCCTTGCTTTCTTTCACTAGGTAACACCGAGCAATTTCACCATTTTTTGATTTTTGAAGTTCATTCTGGATTCTAGTTTTAAGAGAAGAGAGAGTGCTTTTCTCCATTTTGGTGTATGACTATGTTTTGTTTGAATTGTGGTCAAGTTTCTCTATTTTAAATAGCTATTAAATTTATCGATTTATTGTTTGAAACACGTGAATAAGCTAATAATTAGGATTTGTCGTGGGAAATTGACGTAGTAATTTGATATCCGCTGATTTATGAACTAATAATTACTACATGTCGCATGACATAATAATATGATATATTTGTGGAAACACGGTATAAAACGCATAATTAGCACTTTGCAATAATATACGATGTATGAGTAAGCCCAATAATTACGATCTGTCACGTGATATTATCATAATAATTTGACATATTTTTGGAAACACCTTATAAAGTGCATAATTAACACTTTACAATAGATTACGATTTGCGGCCCTTACTTCTAGGAAGATTCGCGAAATGAATACACCGTGAATCGCTATTAGCGTCAATGACTCTAATTGCGGTACCCCGTTTTTTTACCCAAATTCTCAAATGGAATAAATAAAAACCCTTGAAAAAACAAATTAGAGTAAATGATTTCCTTCAAAACCCCCAAATTCCCAAATAGCGTAAATAACGCTAATTGTTTCATTAAGCTTTTTATTTCATTACGCTAATAGCGATTTACGGTGTAGTCCTGAACATTTTTCAGGCAGTTAAGAGGATTTAACTCTATGTCCAACCGTTGAATATTTTGTTTTTAGACGAGCGATTGAAAGGTAACACTCTCACCAAAAAGATGATTTAAGTGGCGAAAAAAACATTGACGTTAATAATCATGCACGGTGTGGTAGCTATGGGCAGTGTAGTAGATCCCTTTCTATATGGCAGATTTCAGATGCATTATTATCTCAATAATTTTGTATCGTTGCGAGACAGTGTGACAGGTGCCGCAATATCCAAGAGTTGTTTTCAAAGTTTATGTGAAAGTGACCTACTTGAGAGTCATTTTGCTGGTATCATTAGCTGTTAGAAAGGATGCTTCCTTGAGTTATGCATCTAGGAGGAAAGAAAGAAGATTCATTTCTCCATGGCTACATTATCGTATTATATGTTTCTTAGAGAAAGATTTACCACTACATAGCTATATTATCACATTTCATGTTCTTTTACTAACGATTCGTTAGTGCACTGCTGTATCATTGCATTATATGTTTCTTACTATATTTTGGGGAACAAGAGAAGCTCAGGTTTTTCGAATCTTGCGCTCAGAGGACAGGTGGTGGTGGGTGAGGACAGGAGAGAGGGTTGGACAGTGGGCAATTGATTTCTTTTCTGTTGGAGCTTGGATTTCATTCTGTAGGGGAGGTGAGCAAACATCAGCCTGTTTACTTTTTCATATCCTCTCTCTCTCTCCCTCTCTCTCTCTCTCCCCCTCTTTCTCTCCTTCCCTCCCTCCTCCCTCCCACTTTCTTTCTCGTTCTTTTCACAAACAGAATTGCAGGATTGTAGGAGAATTGCATGATGATAGCGATGTGTATGTCTCATTAGTTCTGTAGGCATGAAATCTTTCCGCAAACTGGACTTAAGGTGGGGTCCCTTTGTTGGAGGTAGGAGGAGAGGCTAAGGATGAAGAATGTTGTTATGGAAAGGTATACCATGTGTTGCTATTATCGCTAAATGTTGTTTTCTCCATTTTAATCAATTTTCTTCGTGCACTTTTGTCTGAATTCCATGTGGAGACCGACAATCGAAAGGTCGTGTTTTTTCCTTTCCATCGCAATCGTCAGATTAATCATCCGACATGTGTGCACAGAGAAAATTGAGTATAAAAGCTGAAAAAATTATTAACGGTAACAGTGATACACGGTGTATAGCTGCACGATTGTCACTTGACTTAAGAGATAGTAAGCTGCTTGAGACTACATGACATTGTAAGACATTTGAATTTCTGGGAAGTACACTACATTTTCCAATTAAACCGGGACTGACCTTTATTATTGTAGGCAGAGTGGAGAGGTAAACAAGTGTTCCTCGTCAGACAACTTCCTTATTGGCCCTGGGTTTCCTTCATTACACAGTATTGGACGAGGCATTTAAATTGTAAGCAACGGGAGTATAGACTTTGTGTGCACTTTTGCAGTTGTTTTCTTGCTCAGGTAGAGTTACCGACTTTCTTTCTTTCTTTCTTCTGGTTTGGTTTGATTTTCAGCCTTATAGTGTTTCTACACTGACGACAATACAACTGAAGGTTGTTGGAGAATTGGAGGTTTTTGGGCTCCTGAAACTACAAAAGGTAAGCTCTGAAAATGTTCTCTATTTGACTAAACTGTATGATAAAGAGGACTGTTTTTGTCGCAACATTAGGGTTATTATACATGTGATTGCTGGCGTTACTGGCCAGTAATTGCAGTAATTGTACAGAAAATGCACGATTTTTGCATTTCAGTTTTCTGTATGACTAATGCATTTACTGACAAGTAACCCTAGCAATCACGTGTGTGTAGTTGATTAAATCTCTATACGGGTTTCCGGAAGACTATTAGAAGTGATTTCTATTCAACTGAATCAGAAACACTGCACACTGCTATTAGAGTTGAACACTGATTCGAGTGAGCACTTTTTTGACCCAAAATCATGTGTTAATAACACTATTTAATAGTGTTGTGTATCGGTAAAAAACTTATCGCGATAACACCGATACCGATAGTTATCGGTTATCGAACGGTCAGAGGTACCGATATATCGGTCTGGGACCAACAAATTCCATATCGGCGATAACTTAAAAAATATATAGTATGCATACGATAGTACTTTATAACATACTGTATTATTTTATTGATTTTATATAGCGTGGCATGCCACGTATAAAAATCGGTTCCGTTACCGTTTAACTGCGATTTATTACGGACAGCGGAGCACATAAACGTTGGCCGGTTAACTGAACAAAAAATTTACGTCGACGTACGGAATTTTACTAAAAAACTGGTGAACATGGAACTGGAAAAGGACGGCGGACACAAAAGTACAACGGACGCAAAATAACATTCTGCGCGCCGCCGGAATCGAACGGACGACTTGGAATGAGAAAACACGAGAATCGCTATTAGCGTCAATGACTCTAATTGCGGTACCCCGTTTTTTACCCAAATTCTCAAATGGAATAAATAAAAACCCTTGAAAAAACAAATTAGAGTAAATGATTTCCTTCAAAACCCCCAAATTCCCAAATAGCGTCAATAACGCTAATTGTTTCATTACGCTATCTATTTCATTACGCTAATAGCGATCCACAGTGTAGTGTTAGTACCGTGTCAGATTTGCGACGCTAATCATGATGTCACGTACTTCCACGATAACAAAAGTACAGAATACATACGGCTGGATAGAATGGACAATACAAAAATTTCATTTTTTTTCGTTTTTTGTTTAACCGACCGTAACCGTTTTTTTTTTTTTTTTTTGTGAATCAACCGCCCGAATCCGCTTAACCCCCAAGTTTGGCAACCGAATCCGTTCCGAAACCGGCGCGGGCGGTCGGTTAACGGTCGGTCACGGTTTCGGTTGACCGTTTGCGACCTCTGCTATTGGTACACGTGAAAAAAAAAAAAAAATCCACCACTAACAGGCGATGATAACCGAACACGTCGTTCACACCATGTGCCTTCCGCCACGGTCTAGGCAGGTCGACCGAAATGTCCTCGCACGCTCCTAACATCCGCTGACCTTCAATATTTGCGGCGCCTTTTGACATTCCGTTTGGAAATTTTGATTTTCAATTTCAAAATTAAAATCTGGCCGCAAAATATTCGTACGAATCATTAACTACCTCCGCCCGTACAAATATTATATACAGATTTTCAGTTTGAAGAATATTTATAGATTTTAAGAATCTGAAAACTACACCTTGAATCGTTATTAGCCTTATGTACTCTATATCGGCACCCCAAAATTTTGACATTGATACCTTAAATAGAATAAATTACACTATTTAAGGACGTGGACCACAATCTGCCACGTCTCCTGGAACCAAATTAGAATGGATGACACTAATTAATACTTGACACTAATAATTTCTATTGTCTAATAACGATTCACGGTGTAGCCTACATGGCGCCAATAATAATTGAGAAACGATGTTTACTGGCATGACATAATGGAACACGCCGTGCCATAATGGAACACGCCGTGCCATAATGGAACACGCCGTGCCAGTAAACACTACAAAAAGACGTCTAGACGTCTCCGCGTGTTTACTGGGACCGCCTAATGGAGTAGAGGCCTTAGTGACCTGAAACTTTTGACTATCATTCCCGTTTCTTTACTAACATTAATAAATCTTTACATTAATAAATCTTTCACTATAATCACAATAAATAGTGTAATTCTCCTTTTTTATACTTTGAGGCGAGTTTTATTATTGTCCTATCTAAGTTTAGAGGTAGCTTAGTACTCAGTGTTCACTTTTGTACGTTCAATTCACCCTCTATATTGAGCAGAGAATTCCTCCCCTTTGCTCCTCCTTTGTATTCTTGTTGACTTGTGTCCTATTCTTTGCTTCCAAATTGGACTTTGCCATGATACTTATCCCTTTTATCTTTCATAATTTTCTCCATTTTCTCTTTTGCTTGCCCACCATGTCCTTGCCTTCCAAAACGCATTTATCATGTTGATAATCAATAGCAATTTTCAATGTTTAAAACACAATTTAAAACGAAATCTGCACTTTCTCCTTTGTTTAGTTTTTTGTTTTGTTCTTTTACGTGTTTGAGGATTCTGTAATTCCACTTGAAATCTGGTATGTTAAACAATTAAAATCTATTGTTTTATTGAACAGTTTATGCAATTCACTTCCACTTCTAATGCGTTTCTTTTTTTTTTTTGGTAATTTACACAGTAGTTCGTTTTGTTAATTATCAAACGTAAACTTCATTATGTCAAAAAACCAAAATCGGGCAAATTAAATGCTCAGAAAAAGAAAACCACAAAAAAAGTAAAGAAAAAAAATAAGAAGAAGAAACGACATTAAAAAGACACAAACGTAACTAAACTAAAATAAACTGAAATGAGGATTTTTCTTATTTTTATCTGGAAGTCACACCTCACGCTATATTGTAGCAAGAGTTAAAAACAATAGGCAAAAAAAAAGAGGAACAGCAATCGTAAAACACATAGATAACTAGACTAAACTACATTAAATAGCGATAGATAGATTACTTATTTACACATTCGGAAGCCGGACGTTGGACCCCATTATAGCAACTAAGAGTGGCATTCGGCAAAGTAAAACAATTTAATCCGAGCAAAACGCTACAAAAATCCATATTTTGCCTCCCTAATTTTGGTGTTCCCGAGAGGAAATTCAACGAAACGTCGACGTAAAGCTCCATTCGACCCTGAAATTGAATCTGAAGGAAACCAGTTAACATGTTATTTCGTAAATACAGTTGAGTTATATTCACAAGGGACCCAATCGAGCTCGGGAGCGAACCGTTAAATTGGTTATTCGATAAATCCAGAACTTGAAGATTGGTCAAATTCCTTATTTCCGGTGGAATAGTACCCGTTAATCGGTTTCGATTGAGTCTTAATATTTTTAACGCCGTCAAATTTCCGACACTCTGCAAAACTCCACCCGAAAAATCGTTTCCGGAGAGATACAATTCCTGGAGATTTACCAATTGTCCTATAGTGGAGGGAATATTCGAACTGAAATAATTATCGGAAAGATCCAATTTTACAAGAGAAGTGAGACTACCGATGGAGGGAGACAATACTCCCACTAAACCCTTCGTGGGTAATATTAAACCCACTATATTCCGAAGATTATCGCACTCGATTCCCGGCAAAACACACCATTTCCCCACTTTAATTACCGCTTCCCACGATTCCAAAACCCCATTAGGATCAAATAAGATTCCCCTTTTGAGATTTAGTAGAGCCGTGGCGACAGGGCTCTGGACAGGAGGAGAGGGAGGAGGGCATTGAGAAACCGGAGGCTGAGGAGAGGGAGGCAGTGGAGGACGGATAGGTGGAGGAGGCCCGCGAGGGAGACGAGGGAGTGGTGGTGGCCTTAAGGACGGAGGAGACGGGGGAGGGAGGAGAGGAGGAGGAGGCTGACAGGGATTGAGAAGTGGGGGAGGGAGGGAGAGTTTTGGGGGGGGTGGAGATAGTTTGGGGACCCCCGAACAGGTGAAATTAGATTTTGGCGTACCGCTGTCGCAAGTGCAAAAAGCTCCTGTCGCATTTATTGAGCAGATCCCAAGCCCTGTCTCCCTCCATCCCTCTTTGGCTCAGTTTGGTTTTTTGTAAGAGTTTTAGGGTTAAACAAATGGGTAAAGGAAGAAAACAAAAAATGGGGTTTGTAGAGCTGGTGAAAATCTGAATTGGGCTGTTTTTCTTTTTTGGATAGGGTATATGGTTCCACAGTTTTAGGCAAAAAATGGCTATTTTGGAAGGGATACGGGAAGAAGAATTGAAAGAATTTGACAGAAGAGGGAGAATTAAATGGAGTCTTTAGAATTTTGAGGTTTTTTAAAAGGTTGCATGAGGTGGTTTTATTTTTTGTATGTATGAATAAGTGCTGGAACAGTAAATGTGTGGATGAATAATACAAGTTAAGAAAAAGAAGAAAACATTTGGCCTCCTATGGAATGTTTAAAAAAAGAAAAAAAAAACTTTGAGAAAAAAAAAAAAAAAAGCAAGCAAACCAAAAGTTAACAAAAAAATAAGTTAAAATAGCAATGAAATGATTTTGAGGAGAAATAAACAATGCCAATTAGAACAGTTTCAGTTTCAGTTTTTTTTTTTTTCTTTCGAAGGAAAAATATATTGGAAGTGAACATATACCTGAACAAGGTCCTCCATTTTGATTCAAGTTGCAGAATTTGGAGCATTCTGTGGCAGATCTTTGACTCTCTTTTGGGCAAATGGAAGAAGGAAACTTACTATCAGAAATACAATTATTTGCCAAAACAGCACATAAAGGGGGCATATTGGAAGTGAGAGAAATAGGTCCTATTAAATAGTTATCCCCCAGATTAATATCTTGATAATTTTTAGTACTGAATTTTAAATTTACCGCTCCAGTTAGAAAATTGCTGCCCAAATTTAAATTTGTAAGGGTGGGAATATTCCCAATAGAAGATGGGATGAGGCCTCCCAATACATTGTAAGACAAATCTAGAGTGACAAGAGAACTCATATCTCCAATAGCGAGTGGTATATTTCCTCCAATTTTATTACCCGAAAGTTGTAAAGTTACTAATTTTTTCAAATTCCCCAATTCTTTCGGAATCGAACCGTCGAGATTATTGAGCGACAAATCCAAAAAAGTTAAGTTTTTCAAATTCCCAAGAGTTGAAGGAATCCCATTATAAAACCGATGGTTTCTTAAACTCAAATACTCAAGACTCAAAAGGTTTCCAAAAAATGGCGAAATTATGCCCTTTAACGAATAACCTTTAGGGCGACCAAAAAAATCAAAGTTAATTCGGATAACTTTCCCAAATTCATTGCACTCAACTCCATTAAATTGATAACAATAAACATATGATAAATCCCAAGAATAGACCCAACCAAGTCCGTAATCATCCAAATCGTCAAATTGAATAAATCGCTTGATGGCCATAAGAGTGGATCGATCCCCGGGGTCTATAGGCCCATAATAATTATTCTTGGGCACATATTGCGCACGTGCGGCCAGAAACAGGAGGGGAAGGAGAAGGAGAGAGAGTTTGAATGCCATTTTTGGAAGGGGAAGGGGGAGGGGGAGGCGGAGGGGGATGGGGAGGGGGAGGGGGAAGGATTAGGGAGAGGGTAATGGTCTCGTCTCAGGTACAAAGTGTTGGGACATTTTCTGACGAAAGTGTTAAGGGCGGGGACGTGGCGTGCGGTACGGCCAATCATAGGTTTTATTTTTCTTTCGCTCTCCTCAAAAGTTTTTTTCCCCCGAAGTGCCTTTCGGGATTGGCTGCGAAACAGAACCCTCGATTCGTGCATTTTTGCGGCTCCCCCTCACCAGATCTAGTCTGCCGTACAGACTATAGATTTATACAGCTGTCAGCCGACCATTTATGTAACTCACTCAGCGTACGGACGTACTTTACCGACCGCTTTGGCCCCCCACCCGAAATATTCCGGAAGAACGCTACAGTGCTGTACTGTACATTACAGGACAGTACAAGTACAGTACTGTACTGTACTGCTGCTTTCCATAATAATTTTATTTCTGCGGTCAAATAGCTGAATTTTCGTTTTATCACTCTGATTGGTTGATATTCCTTTCAAATGTCTGTAAAGACTAAAGAGAATTGTAGATTTTTTTTTTTGGTAAACTCGCCATATATGACGACATCGCTTTTCAAGTTCTGAGGGAGGGGGGAGGTGGGCGAGGTGGGAGGGGGGGGGGGGGGGGGGCAAAAGATCCCTTATGACAAGTGAAAATAGTCGTCTGGAATCTTCCACAGGATAGATCATTCGGACGGCCAGGATCTACTCCGCGTTTACCTGGCATTTTCCGTAGATCGTCCGTACCTCACTGGACTGTACTAGATGGTACTGTACTTGATTCCGCTTACTCCCTTTGAGATGTATGGATGCGTCACTGGCAATGCCAGCTTGCAAAGACTTTACGCGTACGGTCGTGACTTTCGGCTCATGCTTGTCGTACGACTGCTTAAGACTGAGCAGAAATTGTACGTACACATTCGTTTTTAATGAATTTTAACTTTTTTCATGTTGTCGCCTAGCTTCTTTTGGACATCACTATTTATTCCCCACTTTCCACGGCGTTTGTCTCCGAATGAAGTAGATAGGTTTGTCGTATCCGTTTCGATATGCTTATAGGCCGAGCTCCCGTGAGGAGGAGGCAGTAGTTGTACGGCGGCGTAGAAATTGGTCAGGCTTGCTGTCAGATACTAAAAATAGTCGAAGATTCTTCTGGCGTACTTTATGAATGCCAGGATTGTAAAAGCGCACTATCTCGTTGTACTACATGTACGGTAATGCTTAACAATAGAAAAAGTCAAAGGGCAGGCGAAGGGAGCGCGAGGGGACATCTTCCGGCGAAGGTTTTCTGGCGGATTTTGGTGGATTCGCCTCCAACCTGTCAGAAAATGTTAGTGCCACGTGTAGAAAAATGGGTGTACAGCCGTACATTCTCAAAAGTATATCATGCAGTTGTAGCGACTGTATACAACCTGTAGCTACAGTAAATTACTGTAGCAGCCGTCCTTTTGTAGCAACCGTCCTCATAAGGCCTCTTCTCCATCATGCGCCGACAGTAGTCGTACGGAAACGTTTACTGGCAGTAATATTTGGTTCACATCTCCATCGGGTCGTGTCAGCAACAAATCTATCGCCTACGTGCTTTATTTCGGTTGGACCACGTAAGTGCGTGTTTACACGACGAGCAGTCAGCACAAAATCTGAAACTCATTATATTACGTGACTGAGGGTGCGTCTCCATGTGCCTAAGTAAGGGAATTTTTCTGTCGTTTTCCCTTAAAACTTAGAGCCGTACTGCGTAAGTTTCTTCCGTACAAAAAAATAGAAAAAAGGAAAAGTACATTTTGCGTCATCATCGAATTTAGAATGTACTACATGTTGTCGTCTTGTGTTCTTCGACCCACGGCCACGCCAAAAAACGTCATCTTCAAACTTTTCTTTAAAAAACAGGGACGATGTGTTTTAAAACAAAGTATGTTTGAAAAGCAAATAGGAACACGTATTTGCACGTGTAAAAAAATTTACAAAAATTTCAAACGAATTCAATCGAAGGCGAAAGGTACACTATTCGTTATTTTTTGTCCGTTTGCGTTCCGGTATGACGAGGCAAAGTACACAATTTGTTAAGTTTTGTCCGTTTGCGCCGAGTTCGGATTTTATTTCGCCCGGGGTCTCAAGATTCCGATGCCATTTCACGTCGAGCGGAGAAGCGACGCAAAGGCAAAATGCATCTTCTTCAACCGTGAAACGGCACAGGCTGGAAAGCGGTACGTCTACAATGTCACGAAAACTCATGCGACGTCACAAACAGTTACAAAAAATAACGTGCGTCATCACAGATTGTAGACGTTGCCAACCGTCACGGGCATTGTCATCGTATACAATCGTCACACGCTTAAGTAACCATGTCGCCGCTACACATAGGGACACCCGAAATCCGGGTCCGCCGGATCTGCGCTAAAAAACAAAGTTTTTTCGCTACGTTTCAATTACATGGAGACGCACCCTGAATCTTGCAACTTTTTGGCCCCGCAGGGGTGCCGAAGGCGTCTACGTCGCCCGTATTCTAAGCGCGACCGTATGTTTATGGTTTATTTTATCTGTTTTTTTATTTTATTTTATTAAAAAAACAACCCTAAAAACGAAACCCTATTTCACATACCCGATCCCAAGAGGTGCCGAAGGTCACTGAGAGGTGCCGAAGGTCCCACAAATGTATGGAGGTTTGTTTTAAACCCATACTGTACATGTTGTACATTCGTGTTTTGTCGTTATTTTTGTTTTTTTGTCGTTCGTGTTTTGTCGTTTAAAATTTGAAAAAAGCAGGCGCCGCAAATTTCGGATAAAAATGAATGGTGAAAAAGGCGTCAAGGTAGATTCAAAGATTTATGGTGGTTTTTTTTTGGATTTGATTACAAATTGTCAAAAGGCCCGTGGCCTCTGTTCAAGGCATAGTTCAAAGTAGGCGTTTTTATGGTAGGCCTTTGGTCGCCGCCTTTATCGTAAGTTGTGTTATGGGCTTTTCATGTGATCTTCTTTGATCGGTACTTTGATCAGCGACCGTCCGATCATCCGAATCTGACAATGTAAATAAAATTTTTGGTCCGAATGTTTTAATTAGTCCGAATAGGTCTGAATACAATATGGGTCTTAATGTCATATTGTATGTTTTGCATACAATAGGCATATTGTATGGACATACTTTCACCTACTTTTAAGCTATGGTTCGAAGGCGCGTGGCATATGCCACATGTAAGGTTCCTATCTGACAACCGTCCTGAAAAGTATGTGACATTTTTTCGTGTAAACCTTTTACACGTCCAGTGTCTAGCTATTCCACTCCTTCAAAACTAAGGGTATGTCCCCATGTATTAAAGTATCGACGCTTTTCTGTCGTTTTCGCCCAAAACGGAGTTCAATACAAGAAAATCAATACTTTAAAAGTACAGCAAACTTTAAGTCGATAATTTAAATTTACTTCATGTTTGTCGTCATGTAAACGCATTTTGGGGTTTTCCTTTTTTCGACCCCCCGGCAAGAAAATCCAGCCCGTGAAAAAACTTCATCAGAAATCGCCTCGCGACTGGATTTCATGAAAAGTATCACCCAAACAACGAATGAACAACAGTCGACGCACGCGCCACACGAGTGGGAAAATTTTAGGACGAGGGAGAGCACTTGCTGTTTTTTCTCCTTGCCTGTCACTTGCATGTAAGGAAAATTGCATGTAAGGAAAAGATGAGCCTGTACAAAAAAAAATCTGAAGGGTTCTCGGACGTCCACTTTCATTCATGGGTCTTTTGCGTAATTTTGCTCCTTCGTCGCCTCTCCCCACTCCCTCTTACATTATCGCTTTTATCTCATACTTTTTTGAACGAGGCACGAAAAAACTGGTATGAAATAAAAGATATTTGTAAAAAAAAAAAATTGTATACCTTTATGTATACTTTTATGCCAAGTCGAGTGAGAAAAGTCAGAAAAACGAAATCAGATAACCATGTCAAAAAGTTCTTAAATTTGTGACGTCGACGTTGTCACAAATGAGCATGGCGTCACAATGTCACAAAACCCTAAACATCTACAATGTCACAAAATTACAAAAATCTAGACGTCTACAAATGTCGCTATTTTTGTTGGCGTCACCGATTCTTGAAAGTTTCGTAGTCGTTTTCACCCATCACAAACTTGTACCTACGTCTACAACCGTCACATGTCAAAGTTCCGATTTCATTTTCGCACATTGGGACGTTCTTCAAGTAGTACGGAGAATCTCACTATAGTCCAAAATACTTTGTCAAAGTACCAATTATATAGGAATATACACTAAGGGAGGAGACTAGCCAAAGACACTAGATAGAATGTTTGTTTGCTTCAAAAACACGAAATCGGACAGTCAGCGAAAACTAGCAAAAACTCTTTGATGTGACGCCTCCTTCACCATCCATTGACATCTTAGATTTGTCGAGCCTGCATTTTTCAAATAAATCACCAAAACGATAGATTCCTCGATGACATGACTTGATGGAGCAGTAAACCAAATATTACTGCCAATAATCGCTTTCATTCGATGATTGTCGGCGCCTGAAGGAGAAAATGCCTAAGTTGAGTGGTTCCACGTAAGTTAAGATTTGGTATTAAAATAGTCAATGATTTTCAAACCAACTAATTTTAACTAAAAAATACACCGTGAATCGATATTAGTGTTCATAACGCTATTTCGGCGCCCCCAAATATTGACCAAAATTCTCAAATAGAATTATTAATTCTATTTTGGAAAACCCCAATTTCCCGATTAGAGTGCGGTTCCATAAGTCGTTTTTGTAATCGTATGGCCAACTCTACGGGTCGGGTTAATTCAGTCGATGATCCATCAAGTAGAGCCTGTAAACCACGTGTTCTAAATTGAATGGCACCACGTAAGCTACGATACGATATTGAATATCATTAAAAAATTTCACACCGACAAATTTCACTTCAAATCTTCACTTGCGTACATGTACCTGCATACCCAGTCATAATACGACAGCACTCTTCTACTTTTTGCAAACGTCAATCTTCTACGCCAGCTCATTTTTGAGGGTTATTGTTTTTTAACATATTGAGAATCTTTTGCCGGAAATAGTGTGACAAAAGAGCTTTGCTAGAAATAGTGGGACGAAAGACCATTTCGAGATTTCTCTTTTTATTTTCAGTTCCATATTGAAATGTACATACCATGTGAAAATCTTGTGATTTTCTGTTGGTTGTCCATCGTGACTCGTAGCTTAATCGTCTAGCGTGCCGCGATTCATTTTTATCTGTAGCTGACAACCCACCTTTTACAGCAATGTTGTTAGCTACAGAGAAAAATGAAGTTAACGCCTCGCGAATGAATATCTGACGGTTAGTGTTACCTCCCAAACCTTCGCTCTATAATGTTGTTTCGTGATAAAAACAAAAAAACAGTACGGTTTGGTACGGATAGGCGCGGATTTCCGTAATCTACATCGCGAATCGTAATTAGAGTTATGTACGCTAATCCTGTCACCCCAAATTTTGACTCTATCACTATAAATAGAGTACATTATTCTAAATTATTCTTTACGTTATTTAAGGTAATTTTTGAATGAGCGTTCATAACTCTAATACAGTGCCGTTTTAAATAGTGTGGCGTACGGTCGGTGTCTGACCGTGCAAAACTGTTCTTTATTAAGTAAAAAAACACAAATAATAGTTTAGTACAGGTCGTTCTCATGTAACTGCGTTTTAACAAACCGCGTAATGTAAACGTCATAATGCAGTGAAACTGTACGTTTTGTCAGATTCTGTACTTGTACTTAATTTACACTGGATATATTTAGCGCACAAATGTACGCCCAAATTAGAGTTATTGATAAATTAGAGTAAATTTCCTTTTTGAAAAAGTTTTATCACACAAATTAGAGTTCATAACTCTAATTATTATTTTTTCTTTTTTTACTCTAATTTTTTCTTTACTCTAGTTACGATTCGCGGTGTACCCCACTTTTCGGCTTATGGAACTTGACCCTTGGATTCAATGATTTCCGTGAAAATCCCCAGATTCCTAATTAGCGTTAATAACGCTAATTGTTTTTTAACCCTAATTATTTCATAACGCTAATAGCCATTCACGTTGTATTCATTTCATAGTTCAAAAGTAGGCGTTTTTATGGTAGGCCTTTGGTCGACGCCTTTATCGTATGTTGTGTTATGGGCTTTTCATGTGATCTTCTTAGATCGCTACTTTGATCAGGGACCGTCCGAATCTCACGGTGTAAATAAATTTTTTTGGTCTGAATGTTTTAATTGGTCCAATTTTTGGTCCGAATGTTTTAATTGGTCCGAGTAGGTCCGAATACAATATGGGTCTTAAGGTCATATTGTATGTTTTGCGTACAATAGGCATATTGTATGGGCCTACTTTCACCTACTTTTGAACTCTGTTTCATTTGCGTACCATATCATCGTACGTCAGAGGTCGCAAACGGTCAACCGAAACCGTGACCGACCGTTAACCGACCGCCCGCGCCGGATCCGGAACGGATTCGGTTGCCAAATTTTGAGGGCCAGGCGGTTGCGATCGGTTGATTCACCAGAAAAAAAAACGTTCGGCTATGGTCGGTCATCCAAAAAATAAAAAAAAATGAAAATTTTGTAATCCATACAATCCAACATTATTGTACTTTGTACTCTTTTGTATCGTGGAAGTACGTGACATCATGATCAGCGTCGCAAATTTGACACGGTAGTAACTCTATTCATTTCGCAAATCTTAGGGAACGCGACAAAGCGTCGCAAATCTGACACGTTAGTAAACACTATTCATTTCGCAAATCTAAGGGAATGCAACATATCGTAATTATTGGTTTATTCATACGTTGTACATTAGTTATTTCTGTTCTTTTTCGGTTACGGGCGGGCACGGTTAGTCGCGAGAAATCGGATTTCGGTTAACTTTTATTTTCGTAAACGCTGGTCGGTTAACGGTTAACATTTTTGGAGCGTGACATAACCTGGTCGGGCGTCGGTTACTCAGATTTTGAAAAAAACAAACGGTCGGTTTCGGTTTTGTAAAATTTTGACTTTTCCGACCTCTGTCGTACGTACATTTTTGTACTCTTTGCATACGCTTCACTCATTTTTTTAGGGTTCTTGTTTTTCGTGACGAATGAGCGTTGCCAGAAATAGCGTGACTAAAGAGCGCTAAAGTACTGGATTACTTAGCATTTTCGGTTAGATTTTGGAAGGTACAGTACATGTATTGTACAAATTTTTGAATTGAACGCAGAAATAAAAAATAATCGAAGCTATTGGCAAAAATTTGAAGTTTTGTACTTGGATGGTTTAGGGGCGTGTTCCTATGTAACCGAAATTTTGAAACGTTACTTTGGATTTTAGCGCAGATTTTACGGTGTACTTTTCAAAGTGTTCCTTTGTCAATCATTACTTGCGCCTTCATTACTTCAAAATATGTGACAGGTGTAGACGTCTACAAAATATGCGACAACCTACGAAAGTACGAAACGAAATGTAGACGACTACGAAACTTCCTAAAATTAGTGACGTCTACAAAAACGGCGACGGTTGTAGACATCGAGTTTTTGTGACATTGTAGATGTTTTGGGTTTTGTGACATCGCGAAGTCATGCTACCTTATGACGTCATCAACATGTAAACTTTCCGCCATGGCTTCCTGATTTTTTTTTCTTACCATTTATAATTCGATATGACATCAAAATGAGACCAAAAATATATAAAAAAAAAGAAAAAAAATATATCTTTCATTTGATACTATTATTGTTGCATTTCATTTAGATATGAGAGAAAGAGAAGCGGTCGAATGAAAAAGATAGGGAGAGACGAGGGCGTTGTAAATTTTTGCAAAAGACCCATGAATGAAAGTGGACCCCAACGATTTTTTTTCCGTACATGCTTGTCATTTTTGTATGTACATGCGCGTGACGAGCATGGAAAAAAATAGCGTGTACTCTCCCTCGTTCAAAAACTTTCGAAGACGTTTCACGCGTGCAATACCTGCTTTTTATTCGTCAATAGGGTGTTATTTTCGTTAAAATCAGATCGCGATTTGATTCCAGTGCAAGTGTGAAGATGACCTGAAGTGGGTCGCGATGATAATAACGCCAAATTTCCGTACCTTCCAAGTTCCAAGAGGACGCAAAATGTACTTGTGTTTTTGCCCATTTTTCGTACGGCGTAATATTTTCTCGTTGGAAGTCCCATTTTCTGTCAAAACGACGGAAAAAAACCCTTACTTGAACACATGGGAACACGCCCTTATCCATCGCAGTTTTGATAATAAAATCTTCTCTTTCCATTAAAAATTTGAAGCGTATGTGACCACAAAAAATTCGTCGCATTGTGCTGTGCCACGACGTGTAAAACAAACTAACCGGCAAAGGTAAGCCGGTACAGTAGTACTGTGCTGTACACTGTGTATCGCTATTAGTGTTAATAGTTTTTTGCCACTTAAAACATCCTTTCTCCGTGCACACTTGTCTGAAATTCAATTTGAGACCGCCAATTGGAAGTGGGAATCTTACTTTTCAATAGCAACCGTCAGATCCACAGTCGGACATGTGTGCACGAGGAAATAATGTTTTAGAGACGAAAAATATATTAACACTAATAGCGATACACGGTAGTACTCTTCCGTAATGTTTTGCCCGATTGGTCGGCAAAGTGCGTCCGTACGCTGATTGAGTAACATATATAAATGGTCGGTTGACAGCTGTAAACCCTAGAGTCTGTACGGCAGAATAGGTTTGGTCGAGAGCCGCAAAAATGCACGAATCGAGGGTTCTGTTTCGCAGCCAATCCCGAAAGGCACATCGGGGGAAAAAAGGAAAGCGCAGAAAAAGAAAACATATGATTGGCCGCGCGGCACGCCACGTCCCCGCCCTTAACACTTTCGTCAAAAAACGTCACAAAGCTCTTTACTTGAGAAGAGACCGTCGAGTCGTCGACCACTCTACCCCTTCCCCTTTCCTATCCCTTTCCCCCTCCTCCTCCCACTCCCAAATATGCCTTCCACATTCTCTCTCCTCCTCCTTCCCCTCCTAATTCTGACCGTACGTGCGCAAGTGCCTATAGATCCCGGGGATCGCGCCACTCTTATGGCCATAAAGAGATTTATTCAATTTGACGATTTTGAATATTACGGATCTTATGATTGGGTCTATGGTTGGGATTTCTCATTTAATTTATGTTATCAATTTGGGGAAGTTTATTGTAATGAATTTGAGAAATTTGTCGAAATTAACTTTGATTATTCTAATTTTGATAAGAATTATTCGTTGAAGGGCATACTTTCGCCATTTTTGGGAAACCTTTTGAGTCTTGAGCGTTTGATTATAATAAATCATCGGTTTTATAATGGGGTTCCTTTAATTCTTGGGACACTTAAAATCTTAAATTTTTTGGATTTGTCGCTCAATTATCTCGACCGTTCGATTCCGAAAGAATTGACAAATTTGAAAAAGTTAGTAACTTTACAATTATCTGGAAATAAACTTGGAGGAAATATACCACTTTCTATTGAAGATATGAGTTCTCTCATAAGTCTAAATTTGAGCAGCAATTTCCTAACCGGAGCGGTAAATTTAAAATTCAGTACAAAAATTATCAAGATAATGATCTGGGAACTATATAATAGGACCTATTTCTCTCACTTTCGATATGCCCCCTTTATGCCCTGTTTTGGAAAATAATTGTATTCCTGATAGTTATTTTCCTTTTTCCATTTGCCCAAAAGAGAGTCAAAGATCTGCCACAGAATGCTCCAAATTCTGCAACTTGAATCAAAATGGAGGACCTTGTTCAGGTATCTATTCACTTCCAATTTCTTTTTCCTTCAAAAAAAAAAAAAACAAAAAAAAAACTGAAACTGAAACTGTTCTAATTGGCATTGTTTATTCTGTATCCAAACACAATGTTTTATCATTTAACTTATTTTTTCGTTTAGTTTGTGGTTTGCTTGCTTCTCTTTTTATTCTTTTCACTCAAAGTCTTTCTCTTCTAGTTTGTGTACATTTGATAGGAGGCCGAACTTTTTCTTCTTTTTTCTTAATTTGATTTATTCATACGCACGTTTACAGTTCCAGCACTTATTCATAAATACAAAAAAAAAAACCTCATGGTAGCCTTTTAAAAAACCCTCAAAATTTAAAAGACTCCATTTACTTGTCCCTCTTCTGTCAAAGTCTTTCAATTCATTTTGCCGTATCCCTTCTAAAAGAGCCATTTTTTGCCTAAAAATGTGGAACCATATACCCTACCCTAAATTGAAAACCAGCCCAATTCAGATTTTCACCAGCTCTATATTTTTTGTTTTTTCCTTTACCCATTTGTTTAACCCTAAAACTCTTGCAAGAAACCAAACCGAGCGAAAGAGGGGTGGAGGGAGACAGGGCTTGGGATCTGCTCAATAAACGCGACAGGAGCGTTTTGCACTTGCGACAGCAGTACGCCAAAATCCAATTTTACCTGTTCGGGGTTCCCCAAACTACCACCACCCCCCCCTAAACTCTCCCTCCCTCCCCCATTTCGCAATCCTTCACCTCCTCCTTCTCGTCCCCATCCACCGTCTCCTCCGTCCTTAATGCCACCTCCTCTCCCTCTCCCTCCTCTCCCTCGCGGGCCTCCTCCACCTATCCGTCCTCCACTGCCTCCCTCTCCTCAGCCTCCGGTTTCTCAATGCCCTCCTCCCTCTCCTCCTGTCCAGAGCCCTGTCGCCACGGCTCTACTAAATCTCAAAAGGGGAATCTTATTTGATCCTAATGGGGTTTTGGAATCGTGGGAAGCGGTAATTAAAGTGGGGAAATGGTGTGTTTTGCCGAGAATCGAGTGCGATAATCTTCGGAATATAGTGGGTTTAATATTACCCACAAAGGGTTTAGTGAGAACGTTGTCTCCCTCCATCGGTAATCTCACTACTCTTGTAAAATTGGATCTTTCCGATAATTATTTCAGTTCCAATATTCCCTCCACTATAGGGCAATTGGTAAATCTCCAGGAATTGTTTCTCTCCGGAAACGATTTTTCGAGTGGAGTTTTGCAGAGTATCGGAAATTTGACGGCGTTAAAAAAATTAAGACTCAATCGAAACCGATTAACGGGTACTATTCCACCGAAAATCAGTAATTTGACCAATCTTCAAGTTCTGGATTTATCGAATAACCAATTTAACGGTTCGCTCCCGAGCTCGATTGGGTCCCTTGTGAATATAACTCAACTGTATTTACGAAATAACATGTTAACTGGTTTCCTTCAGATTCAATTTCAGGGTCGAATGGAGCTTTACGTCGACGTTTCGTCGAATTTCCTTTCGGGAACACCAAAATTAGGGAGGCAAAATATGGATTTTTGTAGCGTTTTACTCGGATTGAATTGTTTTACTTTGTCGAATGCCACTCTTAGTTGTTATAATGGGGTCCAACGTCCGGCTTCCGAATGTGTAAATAAGTAATCTATCTATCGCTATTTAATGTAGTTTAGTCTAGTTATCTATGTGTTTTACGATTGCTGTTCCTCTTTTTTTTTGCCTATTGTTTTTAACTCTTGCTACAATATAGCGTGAGGTGTGACTTCCAGATAAAAATAAGAAAAATCCTCATTTCAGTTTATTTTAGTTTAGTTACGTTTGTGTCTTTTTAATGTCGTTTCTTCTTCTTTTTTTTTTTCTTTACTTTTTTTGTGGTTTTCTTTTTCTGAGCATTTAATTTGCCCGATTTTGGTTTTTTGACATAATGAAGTTTACGTTTGATAATTAACAAAACGAACTACTGTGTAAATTACCAAAAAAAAAAAAAAAACGCATTAGAAGTGGAAGTGAATTGCATAAACTGTTCAATAAAACAATAGATTTTAATTGTTTAACATACCAGATTTCAAGTCGAATTACAGACTCCTCAAACACGTAAAAGAACAAAACAAAAAACTAAACAAAGGAGAAAGTGCAGATTTCGTTTTAAATTGTGTTTTAAACATTGAAAATTGCTATTGATTATCAACATGATAAATGTGTTTTGGAAGTTAAGGACGTGGTGGGCAAGCGAGAGAGAAATTGGAGAAAAACATGAAAGAGAAAAGAGAAAATTATCATGGCAGAGTCCAATTTGGAAGCAAAGAATAGGCCACAACAAGAAGACAAACGAGGAGCAAAGGAGAAGGATTGTCTGCTCAACATAGCGGTGAATTGAACGCACAAAAGTGAACACTTTGTTTACCGAGTCTGGCTCTAGAACTAGATAAAACTAAACGCAGAGTATAAAAAGGTAGAATTACAATTTATATTGTGATTATCGTGAAAGATTTATTAATGTTAGTGCGGAAATGGGAATGATAGTTGAAAGTTTCATGTCACTAAGTCTGCCGTCAGTAAAGACATGAAGAGGAAGCTAAGTTGATAGGTGGTTCTTCTTAATAGGTTGAGACCATAATTAACCTCTAAGATAAAAGATTACTTCGGTTTAAGGAGTGGATGTTATCACCTGTCTTGAAAGTTCCAAGATACTTCCAATTTTAAGTGTTATGTTGAAGAGAGAGAGAATGCATACCTTAATTGTGCGAAGAACCAATATGTGAAGCACCGTATACGGTTGTGCATGCTTACCTTCAATAGTTATTTCGTCTTATTTTTTGGTTTTGTACGATTATAAAATCTTCAGGTGCGAAGGACCATGGTATGGAATTTCGTCCAGCGCACAGATCATTTTTGGCGCAAAGGTGTTTTATTGGGTGCGTCCGTCTCTGGCTGTTACCCAAGTGTCCATTGTGAGTTAGTAGAGCATTGTGAGTTAGTAGAGTTAGTGCGAGACATACTGCAAACTAAGCCTTCGTTGCAGTAGTGGTCTTAGTCATAAAAGAATATGTGTCGGAGTGAGAGATGCATGTGAGTCAATAAGAAGAGTGAGAGTAAAGAGGGAGTCAAAATTAGTAATAGTATGGGAAAAGAAGACTTCGGCTTAATATATGTTGATATTTGGCCTGCATGACGGCTTTTACTTGTGCGAATGTTCTTTCAAGCTTGCATTGTGTCAATGATTTGGCGGTTGACAGCATTGTTTGCGATCCTCACAATTGGTATCAGAGATTGGTTGTTATCGAGTTAGTTGTGTACTCTGTGAGAAAACTGTGGCTAATGTTGTCACCAAGGGCGAAGAGCAAAAAAAACATGTCTCGTCTCCTGCACCGTCGTTTACTCCTCCACCTAGGCAGCATGACATATAACCTAAATCGCGTGAAAATGGTGTTAGTGGAGCTCACTTTGATAAGGCTTTCCCCACCGATCCGTTAGGGCAATAGTTGGAAGAAAAGACCGTGAGAGCTAAATCTCTTACATCTCGTAAGATCTCGTTTGTATGTCTTACCAATTATGATGCCACGTAGGTTTGTTGTCATATATTTTAAAGCGATTTTGTAATCCATGTGTTCAAAATTCATTGGTACCACGTAAGGTAAGAACAGATATTAAAAATCGTCAATGATTTTCATACCGACCAAAAGTATTCAATTTCTTACCATGTACGTGCGTACCAAGTCATCGTACAACACAGCTTTTGTACTCTTTGCAGACGCCTTGTTAGATACCTGCTCATTTTTTTAGGGTTTTGGTTTTTTGCGTGACGAAAGAGCGGTGGCGTGACGAATGAGCGTTGCTAAAAATAGTGTGACGAATGGGTGCCAACAAAAATAGCGTGTGCGTTATGAGATTTAGATTTTGAATGCATATATCATGTGCAATTTTTTTTTATTTCCGTCCGTTACACCGCGAATCGTTATTAGTGTCAAAGTTTAAATAGCGTTGAAGAAAATTTACCGTACTTGATGCTAATTAAGAATTTGATTTTTTTCAAAAAACAGGTGTATCCTAATTTTGGCGTTAATGCCAATTTGGGAACAGCAAAAATGGAATATTTACCGTACGATTATATACATTAATATATGTATCCGTACAAAATATTAGAAATCGTACGCCGTCGCGAATTTAAAATATCCGTACATGCCATACTAATTTACGTGTCAGACTAATCCCGTTTTTTTAGCGCACGTTCATATGCGTGCGCGTCTGATTTAATTCATTTTTTGTAAATTTTCACTTGGAAAGGTACATTTACGTACGGTCTGACATCGACCGTACACCATACTATTTAGATTTTATTGTACTTTCGGGCTTTACGCTATTTTGTACGATACCTTAATTAACGTCAAAGAAAAATTAAAATCATGTATCCTATTTGAAAAAAAAAATCAGTATATTAAAAACCCAAATTAGAGTTATTGACACTAATAACGATTTGCGGTGTAGTTGCCCTCCAAACACGTATGCTCAAGCGACCGTCCGATCGTCCGAATCTGGTGGTGTAAATAAAATTTCTTGGTCCGAATGTTTTAACTGGTCTAATTTTTGGTTCGAATGTTTTAATTGGTCCGAATAGGTCCGAATACATTATGGGTCTTAAGGTCATATTGTATGTTTTGCATACAATAGGCATATTGTATGGGCTTACTTTCACCTACTTTTGAACTATGCCCTTAACGTACAAATAACGTACAAATAATTAACGTATTATGTAAATCCGTATACAGCTCCCGGTCAGTTTTAACGTCAAAAAAAAAAAATCTGGCAAGATACCCTAGTAGGTGCTTAAAATGTACAATTTTTAACAAGCTGACGCAAGTGAATGCGCGTAGCAAAAATGTTGTCTGCTATTAGCAATTCCCATAGTTAAATGTGTAATCGTCCGACGCGCGAGTTACCGCTCGGCTCTTCAGTTTGGTTATTAACTTATTATCATAGTTCAAAAGTAGGCGTTTTTATGGTAGGCCTTTGGTAGGCGCACAAAACTTGGCACAAAACTCGCGCAGAGTAGGCATACTGTATGTGTGTGCGTTTGTGCACACTTTTGTACGAACGTACGAATCTGACGTATGATCATAGTACAGCGCACGCCGCTGGACGAAATTTCAGCGAACTGACTCAGCGTAGGATGAGTTGTGTTATGGGCTTTTCATGTGATCTTCTTACATCGCTACTTTGATCAGCGACCGTCCGATCGTCCAAATCTGACGGTTTGAATAAAAAATGCCTCAAAACTCACATATTTTATTTTTTTTGTCCGAATGTTTTTCAAAATTTAGACATGACGTTTAATTCTCTATCGATCGATGTGTTTTTTTCATTTTGCGACCAATACAATATGGGTCTTAAGGTCATATTGTATGTTTTACATACAATAGGCATATTGTATGGGCCTACTTTCACCTACTTTTGAACTATGCTTATTATGGTTGAATTCCGTACGGATTTTCATTTCGAACCTTTGACTGTCGTCAACATTCGTACATTTCAATTATGGTTTGTGCCGAGATGGTCTAACCATCGCGTTGCTGGAAATAAAATCTTCTTTAGAATTGGAGGTTTTCGAAATTCAAAAGATATTGCTCATTTGACCACCCGTAAACTGTACGGATGTACGGCGCACGTTTTGTCTTCCAGCGGACAACCGATCATTTTTTTTTCCTTACCGACAAAATTTTCCAGTGTCTGGTGCAGTCGAATGTGGACCAAAAAGAGTCAGATCTGGACGGCCGAAAAGAAAGAAAAAGACAACGTGAAAAAAAGACAAAATATTTCCGTTTTCACTGTCTCTCCGGCGTGGTGCGTCATCTTATCCAGTGGATTGTCAGCTAGTCGGTGATGATGTCAGCACGTCATAAAAATCAGAGATCCAGGCTGTCAAGGATTTCTTTCTGTACTTCAGGGAAGATCCCAATGTAAAACGACAAACGTGTTTGAAGGAGGTTTTGGACTGTAGTGTCCCGGTTTTTTGCATAGTTTTTTAAAGAAAGCGCATACGAATTGCTTCGCGGTTTTGTGATCCCTCTGGTTTGGAAATATATATTTGTACGGAAAGAACGAGAGCGTCAGCCCCGTTGACATTGCCACGTGGGAAGCCAGATAACGGCAACTGGGGAGTTTGTGAATCGTGAACAACCTGAATAAAACGACAAATATAATAAAATCTCAAATTTGCTTCTGAGGACCTCCTCACTCACACGTGTATAATACGTCATCTGACAGTTCTTGGAATTCTGACGCTCCACCAATCGTAAGCGAAAAGTGGATCTTCGGAAGACCAGGGATAGCGTCCAGCTGTACGGATGGAGATCGGACGGCGGACAGATGCCTTATTTTTTCGCAAATAACCGGTCGCTTCGTGCGGAGATCTGAGCGCTTACATACACAAAATAGTCTTGAATAATCGTATGGCCAACATGATCCCCAAATATCCTACCGCTTCTTAGTTAGGTGTCCACGACGGGGTATTAAAGGGCAATCAAGTTTTGAGCCAGATGCCAGCTGGTCTATCTCTCATTGGTCGGCGTGGTAGATGATGTCAGCAGCACAAAATTCCAAAGGTACAGCTTTTCCGTACGATTGTTCCAGCACGCATCTGAAAACATCGACTTTGCAGGAGTTCTTGCCGTGTGTAGCCAACCGACATATTTGTACAGCTGTCAGCCCCTAGAAAGTGGAAGACTTTATTGCTCAAGGTAAAGTCTTAAACCATCTGCAAAGTACAGTACGGCACATTGTAAATTTTTGATAAAAAGTGGACGCTATATGTGATAGCCTATTCCCACCGGAAAAAAAATCACTTCAGCAACAGACGGGCGTTCAAATAATGTACGGCTTTCCGAGCATCGACTGTTGTTCTCGGAAGTTCCCGGAAAACCGTACAATAGAATTTCTTCAAAATATTTGATGATATTGAAGTCGGGTTAAGGTTGCGTCTTTCTTTGAAACATGCAAACAACATCCGAACGGCTATTTCATTGTTTTCGCGCGCAGAAACTATCCAACTTTGAACCACCGTCGTCGTCCTTCGAACATTCATTCTCTCTCTCTCTCTCTCTCGTTTGATGACGTCGAAGTGTGTGACGTGTCACAGGACACCTTCAATCGGAGTTACGTGCCAAAACTTTGGTGTGAAAAATACCCGTTTTTCGCTGAGTTTTAGAAAAATCATCGTAATGTGCAAAAAGTTACAAATGGTCCGGTGGGAATAGGTAATGAGTTCCGTCGGGTAGTGTTGGGTATCGGGTAATTTCATATCGCGATAATTTCGAAATTTGATCTATCGAATATCGATCAAGCAAAGTCTTCGATATATCGTACCGAGACCAACATAAATTATCGCGATATATATCGCGATATATTGTATTGTATAAATTCAATATTTTATATTATTATGTTGTTTTAGCGATAAAGACAAATTTTATGATACGTGACGTACGACGTGATTCTCGTTCCGTGACTTAAAGGTAACGCCGCAAAATGTAACCGACAAAAAAGTACTAATACTGTAATTCATATAGTTGGTAATTCATATAGTTACTTATTTAAGTATGTACTACGTACGAAACTTCACATACAAAAATTTGAAATTTCACACTAATTTAGTCAAAGTATGATATGAAAAAAAAAATTGCAGACTGTTCAGGAAGGCAGGAATACCTACCAATCTGCAATCTGCAGGAAAATTGGTATAATTTTTTATTCTTGTTTTTAGGGTTTATTTTATGAAGTGTACAAAATGTGAATTCTTATTATTATTTTTATTAATTGGAGTAGTAGTAGCTAGTACTACCCGCTGCTTCAGTAGCACTGCCAGCAGCTAGTACTACTACTAACAGTTGCAGCTAGTCCCAGTTGAAGTAGCACTAATACTGGCAACATCAGTAGGTAGTACTAGCAGCTGCAATAACACTACTTATGGCAGCAGCTGCACCTAGTACTGGCAGCTGCAATAGTACTAGGTGCAAGCATAAGCAGTAGCTAATACTACCAGTTGCAGTAGCACTTGTACTGGCAGCAGCAGTAGCAACTACCAAGATTTATTTTATTTTATTTTAAGAAGCCTCGATATATCGACGATATGATATATTGGCGATATATCGCGATATTTTGATTTTCGATATATCGAAGCGATATATTGATTATCGAGTACCTGAAATTCGATATATATCGAATATCGGCAATTGGTCCTCGATACCCAACATTACACTACGAATTGTTATTAGAGTAAATAACGCTAATTCGACCGCTCGAAATTTCGACTCCATCACGTCAAATAGAGTAAATGATTCTAAATTTTTCATTATTCTAATTTAGGTAAGGTTTAATTAGCGTAAAAAATTATGATATAGGTTCGTTTAAAATAGTGTGGAGTACAAACGACGTCCGACCGTGCAAAATTGTACTTTTATAAGTAAAAAGGTATAAATAATGATTTAATATAATTGCGCTCGCACGTGAAATTGCACTAAACAAAAAATCAATCATATCGAAAAAGCCGTTTGCATAACTCTCGTCCGTTGACAGCATCGTCGTCAGTGTGAACATTAACTGACATTCAGCGCGACAAATAGTATTTATGCCATAATGACGTCAAAACTATACGGACTGACAGATTTTGTACGTCTACGTAATTTAGTGTTCATAGTTTCAGCGCGGATAATTATTGCCGACATAACCCAATATAGAGTACTTAAATAAATTAGAGTAAACTTCCTCTGTGAAAAAGTTCTATCACATAAATTAGAGTTCATTACTCTATTTTTTTTTTTGTTTTTTTACTCTAATTACGATTCGCGGTGTAATAACTGAAGAAACTGAACTTTTTGATGCTTCAACGTTTTTTTTCTTTTTTTTTTGGTTGGATTTCATACTTTTTAACATTGTTTGGCAAAACATTAAAAAATATAATAAAAATCCTGTTTCACCAGTAGTAATTAGTGTAAAATTTGTAGTAAGTTAAAAATTTGAAGTAGTTAATGTAAAATTTAAAGTAATAAGTGTGAAATGTGAAAGAGTAAGTATATATCATAAATTTATTTAGAATAAGCTTTGAAGCATTAAGTGTAAAATTTGAAGTAAAAATTGTAAAATTTGAAGTAGCAAGTGTAAAATTTGTAGTAATTAGTGTAAAATATGTCACTTTTAAGTACTGAAATGTATAGCATGAAGTGGGAAGTGTAAAATTTGAAGTAATTATTGTAAAAAAATCTAGTAGTGAGTGTTAAAATTGAAATAGTGGCATAATTTTTAAATGTATATACAGTCAAATTTGAAGATTAGAATGAAACATTTTAAGAAGGAAGTGTAAATTGTATCAAATTTGAATTATTCAATGTAAAATTTGTGGTACTTAGTAAAAATGTAAAATTTGAAGTAGTTAGCGTAAAGTTTGAATCAATTAGTGTAGAATTTGAGCAAATAGTGTTAGAAATGGAAGCAATTTTAGAATAAATTAATGTTAAATTTGATCGGAAACTGTAAAAACTGTAGTAGGTGTAAAATTTGAAGCAGTCAGTGTAAAGTTTGTCAAAAATTGAAGTCCAGAACTGAAATTTGAAGTAGCAATGGAAAAATTCGAAGTTATTAGTGAAAAAATTGAAGTCATTAGTGCGAAATTTGAAGTAATTAGTGCGAAATTTGAAGTAATTAGTATAAATTTGAAGTCATTAGTGCTAAATTTGAAGTAATTAGTGTGAAATTTGAAGTAATTAGTATAAAATATGAAGTCATTAGTGCGAAATTTGAAGTAATTAGTGTAAAATTTGAAGTCATTAGTGCGAAATTCGAAGTAATTAGTGTAAAATTTGAATAAATTAGTGCGAAATTCGACTTAATTAGTGTAAATGTTAAAGGGTGTTGCGTAAATGGAACTTATTTAGTGTAAAACTTGAAAGTATTGTGTGTAAAATTTGAAGTACACCGCGAATCGTTATTAGCGTTATGAACTCTATATCGGCACCCCAAAATTTTGACATTAATACCTTAAATAGAATAAACTACACTATTTAAGGACGTGGACCATAATCTGCCACGTCTCCTGTAATTTAGTGTTCATAGTTTCAGCGCGGATAATTATTGCCGACATAACCCAATATAGAGTACTTAAATAAATTAGAGTAAACTTCCTCTGTGAAAAAGTTCTATCACATAAATTAGAGATCATTACTCTAATTGTTTTTTTTTTGGTTTTTTTACTCTAATTTTTTCATTACTCTAATTACGATTCGCGGCGTACCGTCGAGAAACAAAATTCAACCTTGTTGACGTCATCTTGTCATTCTTTTTTTTGAGAGGTGCACAGGCGTACGAATTTTGGACTTCCAACACGACGTGTACGGTTTTATTCGCCCGCCGATCGCATAATTTTTCCGTGGTCCATCAAGCGTTTCCAGCATAGATGTCCTATGCGCATAAAACGCACGGAGTAAACTAACGAATACTACGTTCCGTGCGCATAAAACAATTTCAAACTTTTAAAATTCGTAGGTAAAATTCGTACTTTTTTTAACAAGTACTAATTAAAAATTTAAATATTCAATACCGCAGAAAAACTGATAAATGCAACGAACTAGCGGCGAGCGCCGGAATTTACGGCGTTTCCAACGGCGGCTTCCTTCTAAAGACGGAGTGGAGGACAGATGAAAATACGCGCGCGCAATTGAAGCAAAACGGCTCAAGGAAGCCGCCATTGGAGACGCCATAAATTCCGCCGCTCGCCGCTCAGATAAAAATACGCGTGCGAGATGCCAAAAATTCCGTCACTCGCCGCTCAGATAAAAATACGCGTGCGAGAGGCCATAAATTCCGCGGCTCGCCGCTCAGATAAAAATACGCGCGCGCAAATGAAGCAAAACTGAACAAGCGGTGAGCGGCGGAATTTACGGCGTCTCCAACGGCGGCTTCCTTCTGAAGACGGAGTGGAGGACATATAAAAAATACGCGCGCGCAAATGACGCAACGTTTTTTTTTAATGTTCGTACATTTTCCGTACAGTATGTGACGTATGAAATTTACGAACTGTACGAAACAAGCGAATACTACGTAGTAATCGGAAAAATGTCCAAATCCGTACGAATAGGACATCTATGGTTTCCAGTAATCGATACTGGCAGTAATATTTGTATCACTTCTCCGTCAAGTTTGTGCCAACGGGGCACCTATTGCTAATGTGCTTCATTGCGATTGGTACCACGTAGGCTCCAGCTTAGCCGGCCAAGAATATTAAAAGATTCGAAAAGCACAAAACCTGAACGGTGTATGTACGGACGAACGCAGATTAAAATATCTAGCAGCGCTACGCGAATGTACAATTTGTACGTTCTTGTCATTTCGTTGTACCAACCGTTTCGAAATCCTTTTCAAAATGAAAAGTTGTACTTTATCGTTTGCCATTATGTTTTAAACGCAAAGTCCTTTCCACGAAGGAAAAGACGCGGCGCGTCAGAGAGATATCCTCAGGAAAAAATTTTGTTGTCGCTTTCAAATACGCCCTGTATGAAGGCACGTGGCCTTTTGCCAATTGTGAGATCGTCATCGCTCGTCCGCGGTGGATTATACGTTTCTGTTTCCACGTGTACCAATAGAGACACGTCCAGTGTGGGGCAAGTCTCCTCCAGGGGACAGTTGAGGAGACTGTCCAGACATTGGATAGAAGGAGCGTTTGCTTCGAAATCTCAAAATCGGACGGTCGAAAATTTCGCCCAAAAGTTTAGAGAATCTTGCCTAATCTCCAGTAAACATGTGTAAAAAAAGAGTATAAAAAGTAGTACGACCTAGTACGAAAAGGTACTTTTTCCAGTAAGCTACCCCACTTTTTGCGTGATGGAGCCCCACCCTAATTTGACTTTTCCAGTCGGTAGCGATTGCATACATGGCCAGAGTTATGGGTACTGTACCATCCTCCTTCAGTATGGTACATAAGTGTACGGTACTGTACGGAACTGCAATCACAAACTGGCTCGACATAGAAGAATTGTAGGGCGGCCAATGGTAAACGCGTAGACCCGTAGAAGAAGAATCTTGACTGACGACCAGTCGACCTGATTTAAAAAAAAAAAAAAAAAAGTACGAAATGTACGGCAGCCATCCAGTAAAACTTCAGTACCCCAATTTTCCGCCCGATGGAGGATCACGTTTCTTTGTCTTTTTGTAGGCTTACACCCAAGCATAACCGAAAACATCCATATTTAGCGTGGCGCAAGCTTACAGCTCACCGTACTTTGCAGAGTTGGCGCAAAACTCCAAAAGACGTACGGAGGAAACAATTTCATTGTATTGTTTTCACGATTTCAGAACCCGAAAAGCTAAGCCTCCCGTCGAATACGACAAGCTTTAGTTTATTACTCATTCCTAAAGTCAAACATATGTGACAATCGTAACGGACGGAAACTTGCCTAAATTAGTGTGGAGCCACACATTCCACACTCCAGCCGCATCGAAGGAAAATAAAAAAAAAAAGAAAAAAAAGTTGGCATACAAACTGGTATATAGACTGAAGTGAACGGTTCGCTCTCTCTCCCTCCTCCCGCTTATCACCTGACACTTTTCCCTTCCCTTTCCCTCTCTTTCTCTTTTCCCCCTTTTTCTCAGCCTTCCAATTTCCCTCTCCCCCTCTCTCCTCTTCTCTTTTCCTTAACTTCTCTTCTACCTTCCAATCCCCTTACCTCTCCTCCGCCTCCATTTCAGCCTTCCCTCTCAACTCTCCCCACCTTCTCCCTCTTTCCAAATCCTTCCCTCTCCTTCATCGTCATCTGCCATTCCATCCCCTCACTTTCCCCTCTTCCCCTTTCCCTCTCTCACTCTACCTTATCCTCTCCACTACTCTCCTATCCCCTCCCCTCCCCTCCCTTTCTCCCCCCGCCTCTCCTCCCTCCCCTCCCCTCCCCTCCTCTCCCCTCCTCTCCCCTCCTCTCCCCTCCCCTACCTCCCATCCCGTCCCCTTCTCCACCCACTCCCCTTCCCTCTCCCCTCTCCCTCTCTTCTCCCCATGGCTCCCCAATCCGCACTGATCATACTCTCCTGTTTGTTGTTTTCTATTTGCACATACGGACAAAAAATTAACACGGACGATCGCGCAACCTTATTGCTCATAAAGCGGTTTATAAAAAATATTGAAAATAATGACAAATATAGAGGGCCTTTTCTTTCAACTTGGGTGTTTTCTAATACAAATTGTGATGAATTTCGCGGAGTTGCATGTAATGCTTTTGGGCGAGTTGTAGGTATTAGCTTCGTGCCTATCACGTTGGTCCATACTTTTCTTAACAAGCATTGATGATTATTCTTAACAAAGCTCATTCCTATATATACACTTGTGAGCTGTCAACAAATCTCTACGTGTGAGAATAACTAACGTAAATTACGTAACTGTCACTACGTCCTCTTTAACCATAATTACCTACCACTAAGAATAGACTAATCGTAAGCGTACACTTGAGAGTCAAGCAATCGTAAGCGTACACTTGTCTTTGTAAAATAGCGACGGACGCCGTCTGACCTCCACGTGTAACTCGAACCACTTGCCGAAAATTTCCTGTACCTTCGAAATCCTATTCGTACCGAAATCGCGTCGTTTGCGATAAGTGCGACTGTCGCAAATAAAATACACCTGTCCAAATAAGATTCTCTGTACCGTCGCGTCGTTTTCCATAAATGCCTCCTGTCACATTATGTTTCGTACGTGCGGCGTACATTTCAACCTCTTCAAATATTTTACATCGGATCGCTTCGCGATCCACTGTCCATTTCCCAACGCAATCCGTATTTTTCGTACCCTTCTTCGCGTCACTTCATTTGTACTTCATACGTTTCAAACAATTCATATTTCATATCGGATCGCGAAGCAATCCGCCGTACATTTTCCAATGCTTGTTCACGCCACTCAATTAGTCCTTCACGTCACTTTAAATTCACCCGTACAATTACTCCCCGAATCCACAAAAACATTCGAGCCTCCATATTAAATTTAGTGAGTGCTCACGCATTTAAAATCGCATCGAATACGCACGAAACATCACGTACGTATAAAACGTCGCGTACGAAAGAAACAAAATCTTCAAAAACAACATCCTCCTCTCCCCTCCTCCTCTCCCTCCTCTCTTCTAACCTCCCCTACCCTCTTCTCCCCTCCTCTCCCCTCCTCTCCCCTCCCCTACCTCCCATCCCGTCCCCTTCTCCACCCACTCCCCTTCCCTCTCCCCTCTCCCTCTCTTCTCCCCATGGCTCCCCAATCCGCACTGATCATACTCTCCTGTTTGTTGTTTTCTATTTGCACATACGGACAAAAAATTAACACGGACGATCGCGCAACCTTATTGCTCATAAAGCGGTTTATAAAAAATATTGAAAATAATGACAAATATAGAGGGCCTTTTCTTTCAACTTGGGTGTTTTCTAATACAAATTGTGATGAATTTCGCGGAGTTGCATGTAATGCTTTTGGGCGAGTTGTAGGTATTAGCTTCGTGCCTATCACTGAAGATTATAATAAAGATTATTATGCTCTTAAAGGTGGGATTTCTCCATCTTTTGGGAATTTACAAAGTCTTGAATACATAAATTTACAAAGGCAACGGTTTTCTGGACCCATTCCGACAAAAATAGCAAACTTGAAAAATCTAACGTCTATAGATCTGTCGTTTAATTTGCTCGAAGGCCCCATTCCACCGGAAATCGGAAACTTGAAAAAATTAACCAATTTAGTAATATCAAATAATATTTTGAAAGGAACAATACCGTCTTCAATTGGAAATATGACTAGTCTCGTATCTTTAAACTTATCAAATAACGGATTTTCGTTTACTGGAACATTACCGTCTTCAATTGGAGATATGACTAGTCTTGCATCTTTAGACTTATCAAACAACGGATTTGTAGGAAATATCCCAAATTCTTTTGCAAAACTTGCAAATCTCACCGCTTTTTCCGCGAATAACAACTTTTTCACGGGATCAGTCACATTGAATTTTATGTCTACGGCTTATCCAAGTTTGGATTTTACGTTCAATTATATTACGGGACCTTTAATTATTACTTCTGGAACTACACCAATTTGCGCTTATATTTCAAATAATTGTGTTTTTGGGAATTCATTTCCGTCGACCGATTGCCCAGAAGAGGGTCAAAAAGATTCCGCAGAATGCTCCAATTTTTGCGACTTATTTCAGAAGGGAGGTCCTTGTTCAGGTATGATTTTCTATTTTTTGGTTACTATTTCTACATTTTATTTTATTTTACAAACATTCGCTAAATTTATAGACTGAGATACACTCCGATTCATCTATCGGATTAATTTTAAAGATCATTATTATATGAATATTTTGGCACCATTATGTTTTCGTACGTTTTTTAATTATGAAATTCATTTGATAGTGATGTATGTGTGCTCGTACTTGGAATATATATTTTTAGTTTCTGTCTTACTCTACAAAACCCAGTTTCTTAAAATATCAATCGTTTATGTTTCTTTTTGTAATGTTTAGAGAACTTTTGGTCGAACAAAAATATTTGATCTCTCACAGTATGAGACTTCAGATGAATCATACGACAAAACCATAAATGTAATCAAAGTTTCTGTTTTTGACACCAAAGTTATCGTGTAAACCCCTTTTTTCCCTTAAATCTTATGCTTTATTCAGCATTTCACCTGCTTTGCAATTCCACTTCTTTTTTGCCCTATTGTTTACCTCCAAAACCTTTAAGATTAAAACCAAACTGAGCCAAAGAGGGGTGGAGGGAGACAGGATTTGGGCTTTGCTCAATAAACGCGACAGGAGCTTTTTGCACTTGCGACAGCGGTATGCCAAAATCGAATTTTTCCTGTTCGGGGATCCCCAAACTATCTCCACCCCCCCCCAAACTCTCCCTCCCTCCCCCACTTCTCAATCCCTGTCGGCCTCCTCCTCTCCGCCCTCCTCCGTCTCCTCCATCCTTAAAGCCACCTCCTCTCCCTCGTCTCCCTCGCGGGCCTCCTCCACCTATCCGTCCTCCACTGCCTCCCTCTCCTCAGCCTCCAGTTTCTCAATGCCCACCTCCCTCTCCTCCTCCGGTCCAGAGCCCTGTCCTCACGGCTCTGTTAAATTTTAAAAGAGGAATCTTATTTGATCCTGATGGGGTTTTGGAATCATGGGAAGCAGTAAATAAAGTGGGGAAATGGTGTTTTTGGCCAGGAATCGAGTGCGATAATCGTCGAAATATAGTGGGTTTAATATTACCCGAAAAGGGTTTAGTAGGAACGTTGTCTCCCTCTATCGGTAACCTCACCACACTTTTAAAATTGGATCTTTCCAATAATTATTTCAGTTCGAATATTCCCTCCGCTATAGGACAATTGGTAAATCTGCAGGAATTGGATTTCTCCGCAAACGATTTCTCTGGTGGAGTTTTGCAGAGTATCCGAAATTTGACGGCTTTAAAAATATTAAGACTTAATCGGAACCGATTTACCGGTACTATTCCGACGGAAATCAGTAAGTTGACCAATCTTCATGTTTTGGATTTATCGAATAACCAATTTAACGGTTCAATCCCAAGCTCGATCGGGTCCCTTGTGAATATAACTCAACTGTATTTACGAAATAACATGTTAAATGGAACTCTTCAAATTCAATTTCAGGGCCAACTGGAGCTTTATGTCGATGTTTCGTCGAATTTCCTCTCGGGAACACCAAAATTAGGGAGGCAAAATATGGATTTTTGTAGCGTTTTGCTCGGATTAAATTGTTTTACTTTGCCGAATGCCACTCTTAGTTGCTATAATGGGGTGCAACGCCCGGCTTCCGAATGTTTAAATAAGTGATCTATCTATTATTATTTAACTTAGTTTAGTTCAGTTATATTTATGTTTTTTAATTACTGGTGCTCTTTTTTTTTTCGCTGATTGTTTTTAACTCTTGCTACGTGGATTGCAAGGTGATGCAAAAATAAATAAAAAGAAAATTCCCTTCTTTTTATTACTGTTTAGTTATGTTTATTTACGTTTGTGTCTTTTTAACGTTGTTTCTCCTTCTTTTTTTTCCTATCATTTTTTATTTCCGTGGTCTTTTTTTTGGAATCTCAATTTGCCTGAATTTGATTTTTTGTGATAATGAATTTTATATTTGATAATTAAGAAAACAAATTATTTTGAGACTGACAAAAAAAAAGAAAAAAAATTGTATTCGAATTGGAAGGCAATTGCATAAACTGTATAATAAATCAATTGATTTAATTTTTTAACAAACCAGATTTCAAGTGGACTTACTGAGTCCTCAAACATATAGAAGAGTGAAAAAAACCAAACAGGAAAAAACAAAAAAAAGGTGTGCATTTCAGTTTAATTTGTGTTTCAGACATTAAAAATTGCTGTTGATTCTCAACACGACAAATGTGTTCTTGAAGGCAAGGACATTTCCGAGAGAAAAAACGGAACAATATGAAAGATGAAAGGGATAAGTACCATGGCAATGTACAATTTGGAAGCAAAGAATGGAAGGCAAGTCAACAAGAATACAAAAGAGAGAAGAAGAATTGTTTACTCAATATAACCGGTGAATTGCACGTACAAAAGTGAACAGTTTAAGCTCAAGTCTAGCTCTAAACTTAGATTGGACCACAAGAGAATGTAGCCGCAAAGTCCAAAACGATAGAACTACACTACCTATCGTGATTAAAATTTATTATTGTTAGTGCGGAAAAGAAAATGATACCCGAGGGTTTCAGGGTATTAGGCCTCCCGCATGTCCATGTCCATAATACGGCTGGGGTGAGACGACGACCTCATGGGAGATAACAATCTTAGGGGAGACGCCCCCTTAACGTCGCCTGGTTATAGGATACGCGGACAACAG
The DNA here is from genome assembly GCA_037447655.1 of Zygnema cylindricum. Classification (NCBI taxonomy): domain Eukaryota; kingdom Viridiplantae; phylum Streptophyta; class Zygnematophyceae; order Zygnematales; family Zygnemataceae; genus Zygnema; species Zygnema cylindricum. The sequence continues at coordinate 271,800 of JBBHKE010002834.1, forward strand.
GCACCAACCCACGCCGTCTCAAGAAGGGAATCCCTTTACGTGGCGACTCCTCGGAGAGCTCTACCTAATGATCATTCGCTGGCAGGTATCATCTGAGCCGCGTATCTATACAGCTCGAATCCCTATGACTTTGTGTGAAGGGTCAGGATAGCTGCAGGTATAATGTAAGGTCAAAGGGGAGATAGCAGGTCTGCCACGACCACCCGTTGACTTTAAAGAAGCCATGGGGTAATTAATCATACCACTTGGGCGTGGATCCCTGTCCAATAACTGAGGCCCGCCCATACGTAAGAACAAGAATCCAACCATGGTCGTAGAAGTGGACAGGTTAGATCCGAAAGTATGTGTGGTCAAGGGGGCTAGAGCCATCTTGGAAGGGCATCTTTGACCTCACATATCTTTGTGCCGAAAGAGTTATTCCATACTTTTGATTGCTCTTTAATAAGCGTAGATCATGGGCTATTCAGAATGATTTAGTGTATTGGACTTAAACATGTTTGTACAAAGTTAGAGTGAGTCAAAAAACGCTTTCTTAATAGGTGTCATTTGGTCATTATGGCACGGAAGAACTTAGCGATTCGGTTCGTCGGTGAACTTTGGCGCAAGCTAGGATTGATTGATGGAGCAAAATGCTTGCAACGTTTTGACGCTCTAGTGAATGGCCTCTAGTCCAGCCTTAAACATCATCGATTAAATTTAACAAAGGATTGTGATTGAACCAAGGGTTCTCCCTTAGGAATTCCTTGTGAGATATGGCTAGGAAATGTGTAACACAAAACATAATCTTTGAAGTTTTGTTTTTCTTTGTGTGTTATTTGTTATTTTTTTGTATTTTTTTTTGTCCTTTCTTTTTGTTTTTTCTTTTCTGGTGTCACTGCTTTTTCAAGCCAACATTGGTCTCAATCCATCGAATTAAAGGATTTCCACAGTAATTCCTGTTTTGCACTGAAAAACAAATAATAAAAAAAAGGAAAAGAAACAATTCTTTGGAGTGAATTCTAGTAGGGTATGTATTTATATGACTCCCTTTTGGTTAAAGGCAGGGAGATCACCTCCATGGCCCATTCTCTGCGAGGAAGCGGGACCAAATGGAGGAACATCCAGACCCTGAAAACAAGAACTCAATGAAGATGAGAAATGAGGTAAAATATCATTATGAGATAATGAATATGAGACATGAGATATGAATACGATAAGAGATATGCATATGAGATATGAGGTATGAATATTATATGAGAAATGCATATGAGACGTGAGATAGATATATCAAATGAAAGTTTTGGGCGTGAACATCGGACATGAACATTGGAGGAATGCGTTAGACATTGGAAATTGGACATTAGACAACGTACATTAAAAATTACACAGTGCACATTAAAAAAGAAGAAGAAAGTGACATTGGAGATCGGAAATTGATATCCGTCACACATCGTATATTAGAGATTTTAAATTAAAATTTAGAAGTTAAATTGGATACGGGACATCGATATCCTTCACACAATTAGACACTAGAGGTAAAACATGTAAAAATTAGAAGTAACATTGGATATTGGACAATGATATCCATCCGACATTAGATATGAGAGCAAGAAAATTTAAAACTTTGAAGCTACATTGGACATTGGACATCTGAAATTGTCGATTGGACATTGGACGTCAGTTGTAGATTTTGGACACAAGACATTGTGCATTGAACATAACTTGGAAACCAGACATCAGAAATTATAACAACGAGGCATAAAATATAGAGCATTCGTTTCATATTGAATATCGGATACAAGACAATGGATTTGAATTATGCGGCATAAAATATGAGCGTCAAATAATTAACATTGAATACAAAAACTCAAAAACTGACAATAGCTTCACAGTGAACATTCATAAAGAATCTCCAACAAGACATTGACAACGCTAACTAATTTCATGAAGTAAATTACTATTAAACATTCTGAAAGAAAGATAAAATCAAAAGAGCACAGCGGAAGCACACAATAAAATAAAACTGAAAAATCGACCAAAGTGAAATTTTATAAAAAATGGCCGAAGCCTTTTTATACATGCCTTTTTTTCTCTCACTCTTCCCTCCTATCACTCTAATGATCCAACATATAAATTTCCAAGGATCTGATCCAAAGCTAATTCCAGGATAAATTCTACAATTATAATGCTGCACTTAAAGAGCTGTCTAGACGTGCCGTGCACGTTCTAACAAGATGCATACGCGGCGCCTTTTGAGAAGGCACGCGGGAAGAAGGTGCCCGTAAAAGGTGAAAGACGCGCTTTCTCCTTCGAGAGAATAAAGGGGTGTCCCCATGTATTAAAGATTCGTATGGTTACAACTTTAGCAGTATGGCGCTAAGTTTTAAAGGAAAAAGACAGAACAAAACTCGTACTTAGCCACATGGGGCCGTACACTTACACACAGGGACACTTGAAAACCGGGTCCACCGGATCCGCGCTAAAATACAAAGTAAAATCGCTAAGCTAGAAGTACATGGGGACATACCCTTACGTCACGAAACTTCAAACAATTCCTTTCGTGGGCCGTACGCGCACGAAACGTCAAACGTACATTCACCAATCGTATGGTACACCGTCGATCGTATTTAGCGTATATGTTTTTTTCGCCACTTAAAACATCTTTTCACCGTACACACTTGTCGGGTTGGAAATCTGACGGTTGCGATTGAAGGGAAACATTCTCAGCTTCCGATTGGCGGTCTCAAATTGAAAATCTAACAAGTGTGTACGGATAACAGATGTTTTAAGTGGCGAAAAAAACATATACGCTAAATACGATCGACGGTGTATATTACTGTTGAAGTACGTACTTTAAACTGAATCGTCAACGCGAACCGACAGGTACACCGCCAATCGTTATTAGTAGTGTTGTGTATCGGTAAGGATTTACCGATAACCGATATGGACCTTTTTTCGGGTTCCCGATAATCGATATATTGGTACGATATATCGACATCGGTCTTATCGCCGATAAGTAGCCGATAATATCGGGTACTTATCGGCGATAATGCCGATAACGATAATTATCGGCGATAACAGTACGGACCGTACATATAAATGTACGGCCTGTACACGCAAATGTACGTCTTAATCCCCGGACGCGCAGCGGACCCCCTTACTCCCGATTCCGGTAAAAAATCGCGATTTTTCCATCATTATTCCTAATTTAAGGGGGTTTTACTTGGGTTCCACGCTCCCATACCCTTTATAAATGTCCTTTTGACTGTTTCTTTCAACTTTAAAGCATTTTCAGTCCATTTTACAAGCGATCTGAAATTATGCCGAGCAAAATAAATGCATAAGTTGAAATTTGGACGATTCTGAGGTATTCTCGCAGATTTTGTATACATTGATCCGATACATGGCGTTATTTAAGACATATTTCATATTTCTTAGTCCTATTTCCAGTCCAGCTTAGAGGCATTAACATGCAAGTCTCCGATGCCTCAATTCACCAACATACATAATCAATTATATGTCATAATGAAAAAAATTGAATTCCCAAATTCTCAATACTTCACATCTTACCGAATCACCAATTACTCATTCTGTAAATTATAAAATTCCTCGCTTACCAATTCTATATTTCCAAAATCTTCAATGTCAAATTCAATTCTCAAATTGTGAATGCTTCGTATCTTGCCAAATCACCGATTTCACATTCAGCAAATTCTAATATTCTTAACTAACCAATTCTCAATCTCTAAAAATCTGCAATGTAAAATTTTACAAAATCCATTTCTTAATCATCAATGTTTAAAATTTCCAAAAACAATCTATTGAAAATCAAAAAATTCCACAAATTCTACCTTTCAACATCTCAATTTTCAAAAATCTGCAATGTAAAATTTTACAAAATCCATTTCTTAATCATCAATGTTTAAAATTTCCAAAAACAATCTATTCAAAATCAAAAAATTCAGCAAATTTATCCTTTTAACATCTCAATATTCAAAAATCTGCAATGTCAAATCTTTCAAAATCCATTTCTAAATCATCAATGTTTAAAATTTCAAAAAACAATCTATTCAAAATCAAAAAATTCCGCAAATTCTACCTTTCAACATCTCAATTTTCAAAAATCTGCAATGTAAAATTTTACAAAATCCATTTCTTAATCATCAATGTTTCAAATTTCCAAAAACAATCTATTCAAAATCAAAAAATTCAGCAAATTCATCCTTTTAACGTCTCAATATTCAAAAATCTGCAATGTCAAATCTTTCAAAATCCATTTCTAAATCATCAATGTTTAAAATTTCTAAATCCACCCTATTCAAAATCTGAAAAATCTGCAAGTCCTACCTTTTAACATCTCCACCTCCAAAAATTTGCAATATTTCAATCGTACATTATAAAAATGTACCCAAAAATAAATAAAAAATTACTTCATTTATCATTTTTGGAGGAAGATTTCCACCAATCTCCAAGTACTTTTCCCGATTCCCTTGGCCGTTTTCCATTCCGAAATACCGTATTTCCCACATTATCATCATTACATCTTTCTCTTTCATTTGTCTTCTCTTTGTCATCGCGAACATTTATGAGAGACTCTGTTGTTTTCCACGAACCTTTTAAAAAAACCAAATTTTCAACGGACTCCGGACAAAGTCGGTTCCGTTTTGCCGTGGCAATTTGGCCGGCCGCTGAAAATACCCTCTCCGAAGGAGCCGAAGTAGCGGGAATTGCTAAAACTATTCGAGCTAATGAGCTCAATGCCGGAAAAAGGTGACATTTTCCGGCCCACCACTTCAAAGGGTTCCCGGGCTCAATCTCGGAATGCTCCAAAATACTACGACCTTTGTAAAGGTTTATCTCATGGAGTAAATGGTCCTTGAACTCATCTCGAGTGAGGTCATGATCTGAATTTTTCGGGGGACCTTCTATTCCGGACGTCGAAGACATTGGTAGATCTGTCCTTAGGGTCAAAAAAATATCGTCCACATCTTCATTTTCTTTATACACCCCTTTCAAGATAGACATATTTCCACTTTCCAAACTTCCCCCTTCGTCACAAACATCCGAAGGTTGAGAACTTAACACCTCCATGTCAAACTTTTTTAACAAAACATAAAGTATTTCTTGCCAAACTTTGTCTTGTTCTAAAGAAGACAAAAAAGCAAGTTGTTTCGTCCTCGGATCCAACGCTGAAGCGATAAACATTTTCATAGGAAGAGTCGCAAGATCAAGAGTGCCAAACCGGGTTTCAAAATCGGAAACCATTTCGGATGCAATTAAGTGAATTGCCAAATGAGTACCATTTTCAATTGAGGTGTTACTTTCAATTGAGGTGTCTTGAACCACGCTCTTCAACCCCTTAAGAAGTGAGTTAATTATGACGGGAACCCAACTCAATGTGACATAACTTTCTCCTTCCAAAACTCGTTGAGCCACCATAAAAGGCTTCAAAAGAGTGACTCCTCTGTCAATAACAAGCCATGACTCTTCACTTAATTTCGCATTTATTGGAACCGCGGTTATCATCAAAGCACATAACGGTTCCTTCAAATATAAAATTGAAGCAAGCATAGAATAAGTAGACCACCACCTAGTAGCTACATCAGGCACTAATGACTTCCACTTAATTCCTAATTGAGTGGCAAAACTTTTTTGAATGTCGTTTGCTCTTGGGGAGTTCTTAAAAAACCCTACTAGATTCCTGGCAGTTCTCATGTGTGTTGACACTCCTGGACCTGCAAAGAATTTCCCTGTGACCAACTCTAAGAGGTGGTCAACACACCCGTGCCAATCACATGACATAGCTTTACCGGCCTTTTTCATAGCAGCTGCAGTATCAGTAACACAAACTGCCACTGCACTTTCAGAAATGTTATACCTTGCCAACATTTCCTTATACTTCTCTGTAATGGCTTCTGCTGTGTGACTCCCCGGGAAAGGGGAACACCCTAAGCATACATTGAAGAGATCCCATTCTGAATTGATAAAATGGGCGGTTAATGAACAGTAGGACTCATTAGACACTGAAGTCCATGTGTCTAAAGTTACACTGAGTGTCTCTCCTTGAAGTAGTTTTGCTAAACATAAACGAACCTTTATGCTTATCTCCTCCATTCTGGATGTTAATCCCCGCCGATCTGGGATTGTTGTCTTCGGTGCCAACCCTTTGATCATCTCCCGAAACTCCACGCTCTCCGCCACACTTAGAGGTTGCGAATCCAAAACCATCCTGCGAATGAGCCTGTCTTTAAAAGAGTTGGCAACTCCCTTATTGATGAAGTCCTCGAGGGCTCCTGGTTTCTCTTCAATCTCTTTTAGTTTCCCGGCTGCGAAGAGATTTTTATGCTTATGTTTTAGGTGTGACACTAAATTTGAAGGGCTTAGCGACTTCCCTCTGGCAACAGGCATGTCACAATGATTACAAAATGCCTTGTCAGAATACCTGCCATCATGCAACACTTTGAAATGCTGCCATACTTTTGACAGTGCTCCTTTCGGAATGCTTTTTTTAGAATGTTTGCATTCCTCCTTAATTTTTTTTAAGTTTTCTAATTCTTTGACATTTTGAATGTCTTCTACCTCCTCATCAAAAATTTGTCTCCCATCCTCCTCTCCTCCTACAAATTCCTCATAATCCATAGAATGAATCAATAGAAAATTTTAGTTTTTTAGTATTTTATAAAAAACGTGCATTGCCTGAAATAAGTGCTGCCAGAAGTTTCAAAATATGGCGTCTGGAAATGGCGGCAGTCGGAAATGGCGGCAGTCTGACAGGTGTGTTCGACTGCTTCTTTCAGTCTGTTCGTTTTTTTTTTGGAAAAAGTTTGATTCATAAAATTTAGTAATTTACGATTTATTTTATTTTTTTCGTTTCGTTAGTATAGTTTTATAACAATAACGTATTAATTTATATTTGTCTACGTTTATGTGCAGCGCTGACCGTAGAAATTTTCAGTTAAATAAATACGCGGAACAGATTCTTACACGTGGCATACCACGCAATATAATAAAAATAATATAATACAGTATGTGATACAATACTATTGTATGCATACTATATCTTTAAAAAGTTATCGCCGATATGGAATTTGTTGGTCCCAGACCGATATATCGGGACCTCTGACCGTTCGATAACCGATAACTATCGGTATCGGTGTTATCGCGATAAGTTTTTTACCGATACACAACACTAGTTATTAGAGTAAATAACGCTAATTCGGTGCCCTTTAAAAAAAAAAAAAACCTGAAATACAATCTATAATTCTATTTTTTCCTTTACGCCTTTTAGGGTTCTTTTTTTAATTAGCGTTAATAAAGAAAGTACACCGCAATGTTTATACTGTGGTGTACGGACAGTTTTTTTCGCACCTAAATGTACTTTTTGAAATACAATTGCGCACTCATGTGAATGTGCACTGGGAAAAGAGACGCAAACTCGAATATTCAGATTTTGGCGTACGAATCGTCAGATTTTGTACAAAGACATATATTGATGTAGACATCAATTTATTAAAAAAACCCAAATTAGAGTTAGTGATTAATTAGTAAATATATATTTTTTTGAATTTTAATTTCCCAACTAGCGTTAATAACACTATTTTTTTCTTACGCCATTTATTCCTTTACTCTAATAGCGATTGGCGATGTACTATACCAAAGCATCGCAAAGCAGAGGTCGCAAATGTCAAAACTTAAGCTAACTGAAACCGACCATTTTTTTTTTCAAAATCTGAGTACCCGACGCCCGACCATGTTCTGTCACGCTCTTAAATTGTTAACCATTACCCGAAACGCGTTTACGAAATTAAAAGTTAACCGAAATTCAATTTCTCGCAACTAACCGTACCATTCCGTACCCGAAAAAAGTACCAAATCAATGGTACATTTCCCTTATACCTTCCACGATACCAAAAGTACAACGTACAATAATGTTGAATAGTATGGGCAGTACAAAACTTTCATTTTTTTTCGTTTTTTGCTTACCCGACCATAACCGATTTTTTTTTTCTGAATCGACCGCCCGAAATCGCTCGGCCCCCGAAATTTAGCTCCCGAATCCGTTCCGGATCCGACCGGGGCGGTCGGTTAACGGTCGATTACGGTTTAAGTTAGCCGTTTGCGACCTCTGTCGCAGAGCATTGCGACCTCAACACAAATCGTGAAAGCATACTTGAAAGCGTATCGTGCCACGCAAAAAACAATATCACGCAAGCTCAATTCTACACATTGCATCGTAACAATCCCACCCTCAATGTGAGAATTGCAACGAGGCGTGAACCAACTCTTTGTGGTCTCCCGCTTTAAAAATCATCGCCGATGTCATGTAAAGCAATTTTTATTTTTAATTGTAATTACTCCGCGTGAACAATCACGCTTTCGCCAACATGGGCACGTCGCAGTGTTTGTTCAGCCGGTGTCAAACTGAACTCAATTCTAATGCGTAACTTAGCGTTGAATTGTTGAAATTGAAGGTCAAAAATTGATTTTCAAAATTTGCGTCAAAATAATATCTTGAATACACTATAATTTTCAATGAAGGTCCATACATAACGGTTTCACCATAAAACATTGCTTGACAATATTAGTCGACAACCAAAACAACCGTGGTTTTTAAGGCCATGTTCCACCACGGAAACAAGTAATAAGAACTAAATCTAAGGCACGCCCATATGTGGCAAAGGGTATGTCTACATGTATTTGAAACTTAGCTAACTTACTTTGTTTTTTTGCGCAAATCCGGCGGTGTGGGCCTATAACCAAAAATTTTGTGGACTCTATGAGCCCACAAAATGCACAGCACTAAACTCTATTCGGATAATGTTGCCCTCCTTGAATTTCACAATTTATATCTGCCACCCAAGGAGTCAATTCAAATCCCTGCTTCACCCAAATGAAGACAAGGCTTTGAGCCAAATGCAAAAAGTATCTCTAAATTCGCTCAACCGAGCACTAAGTTATTGATGTTGAAACTTAGCCAATATATACAAACTCTCTTTGGGATAGAGGGAGCTAAAATCTTCATAAGTCATAAATCCCTACTCGCAACCCCTATTTACTCAGCTAAGGACTAATCAAAAGACTGTAGGGTACAATTTGTTCAAACCTAATAGTGCACTAGCCGCCATACGAATTGTACGATTCATGTACGGCACCACCTAAATCACTGTACCTTGTATATCCGACGCCATGGATTTGTCTCCTTCTCCTTAGGTGTCCATAAGGATGCTACCACGTGTCACTTTGTGGCTGTTTTGGCGTAAGCCGCCAAAAAAACCATCTCGACATTTGCTAGGACCATCCGATCTTCAATTTCCTAAATCGTTGTCTATTGATTTCTGCAGCGCGCCGAACATTCCGCGCGAGTTACATTTTGTCATTTCAATGTGCTTTAATTTGTATATGTCCGTTAAATGAACGCTCTCCGAATATAAGTGTTTAAATAGCTATCGCACTCCATACGTGTATCGACTTTCTTACATTAATTGGTTACGGACGACTAGTAGGTAGGCTGGTTCGGCAATTCGTAGGGCCAAGATATCATATCCTAGCCAATACCACCTTTTTGTTAGAGTCTTATTCATTTTCTGTCTGAGTTTCTCTTCCTGATAGGCATCCATGGTCTTGTCTTAATATCCTTCTAAGAGTATGCGACTATTCAAGAAGTAAAAAGAGAGAAAAGATAGAAATTATCCTTTTCACCTGCCTCGGATACACTCGTTGGTCAAGCGACATTGCATGCTTGAGTGGTCTCCTGTGACTCGGCCAAGAAGAAGCGCAATTATGCCAACAAAGATGCTATGGATGGTTTTATTTCAATGACGGTCGTGAGATTTGTTTGTTTTGTGAGGATTTGGATGAGTTTCTCCGCGCTTGTGGTCGGCGTTCGCTCGAGCGTTGGGGACCTAGAAGCCCTTTTGCTTTTTTCCTTATTACTTTTTAACGTCAAATTTTATCCGTGGCTTCACAACAAGTGCACGCTTCTATCCTCCTTTTATTGTCTATTGCACTTACAGAGTCGTTGTGTTCCAAAACTCCCTCCTTGTGGTCTGTCAAGATTCGAGAACTTACGAGGTTGCTTTTGGTAGATTTTAGGATATGTTGGGGCTTGGTAGGCTTGTTTTGGTTTTCGCACTCTTTGGGCCTTACCGTAGGTGTTTGTTGCTTCTTTGGGTGTCTTTTTTTACGTGTTTTTTTCACTGTGTGTTCGTCCCCTTTGCCTTAGTTTTCATTTTTGTTTGTTTCCCTTCAAATGTAGTTATTCGGTTTTGGCGTTATTACCCTTTTTTGTTCCCATGGACTCAAATGGTTTACCCTCACGCTTTTTAACAAAGTAGGTTCCTCTTTATTAATTAAAAATAAGGTCATGAATTCTTAAAAAAAAAATAGTTGTTTTTCAAGTGGAAAAAAACAACATTAACCGTAATAACAATGGGTGGTTTAGTTCTCGATGACACCGGGGCGATGAAAGGTCCACCCGGGTACACATTAAATACTCGCACGTCAATCAACACTTGAAATCACACAAAATATTTGCACAAAACTAGCAAAATATTTGCACAAAATAATGGTGGGAAAAATCACGCGGAATTGTT
>JBBHKE010002834.1:287370-294816 GCA_037447655.1 Zygnema cylindricum
CTATGTGCCGTCCCTTTGTATTCGTATTTTTGTTTATTTAGTTCTCTACCTCTTCTTCTTTCTCACTCCTCCCTCTCTCCTTCTCTATCTCCGTCTTTGTCTTTTTCTCCCTCCCCTTCTTGCTCTTTCTCTGATCTCCCTTCGATTGCTTCTCCTCCCTTCTCTCCATCTCTCCCTCTCCCTTTACCTCCTCCTCTATGTCTTCCTCTCCTGTCCCTTGTTCTCTGTCGCCATCTTCCTATCCCTTTCTCTCTTTCCCTCTTCCTGTCCCTTTATTTCTCTCTCCCTCTTTCTACCCTTTTCTCTCTCTCTCCTTCTCTCTATCTTCTTATCCAGTTCGTTGATTCTCCCTCTTCCTATTCCTTTCTCTCTATCTCCCTCTTCCTGTTTCTATCTGTCTCCCTCCTCCTACCCCTTTCTCTCTGTTTCCTTCTCTCTACCCCTCTCCCTCTCCCCCCACAAAGAATACAGCGGACAATTAATTTCAAATTCCCCAAAAAAAAAAAAAAAAAACAATCCTGATAATTTTGTAACATTATCATCCTATCCGCTTCCCTCCCCTCCCCCCTCCCTCCCTCTTTTCCCAAACCCCCTGCCCCTCTCTCCTCTCCCCTCTCACTTCACTCCCCTTACCGTCTGTTTGTTTTTGCCCTCCTCTCCCCTACTCCCTTTCCCTCCTCTTCCCCTTAACCCCCTTTCTTTTCTTCTTTTCCCCCTTATTTTCCTGCTCTCCCCCTTTGTTTACCCTCCCCTCTCCCCCTTCTTTTCCCTCCCTCCCCTTCCGCCCTCCCTCCCCCCCTCTTTTTTTATTTCCGGGCAGCCCCACGAAGTCATCGTGGACAAAAACTCGCTTCAAACCCTCAAAACGTTCACTTCCCTTCCCCCTCTAACCCCTCTTTTTTTCCCTTCCCTCTCCCCCTACTTTTCCCTCCCTTCCCCCTGCCCCTCCTCTCCCCCCTCCCCTCCCCTCCCCTCCCTCCCCTCCCTCCCTCCCCCTTCTTTTTTCGGGCAGCCCCACGAAGTCATCGTGGACAAAAACTCTCTCCAAACTCTCAAAAATTTCACTTCACAATTTAATTTTATCCGTCCGATTTTTTCGGTCATTTTGTGTTTCCTCGAAATTTTCGAACTGGACGTCCCTCCCTTCACATGGATCATTTCGGTTATATTTAATGGATCCGTTTATTTAGCGATTTACGCCCTTTTATTATTTTATCACACTTTCGACAAAGAGTTGTCGCCCCATAATCCGTTGGGAAAATTTTTGTGTATTAAAGGAGTTGTATTTTTCGCATTTTGGCAGGTAAGGAAAACTACCCGTTTTTTTTTTTTTTTTTTTTAACATTTTTTTTTGATTAGGTTCGAGGTTAGTAAAATCTGCTGCTTGCTCTCCCTCTCTCTCTCGCCCTCTCTCGCTCCCTCTTCCTCTCTCTCGCCCTCTCCCGCTCCCTCTGCCTCTTTCTCTTTCTCTTTCTCTTTCTTTTTCTCTCTCTCTTTCTCTTTCTCTTCTTTCTCTTTCTTTTCTCTTCTTTCTTTTCTCTTCTTTCTTTTCTCTTCTTTCTCTTTCTCTTTTCTCTCTCTCTCTCTCTCTCTCTCTCTCTCTCTCTCTCCCTTTTTTTGTGTTTTTTTCTTTCACATTCCCTCTCTCCTTTTTCACTTCCCTCCCTCTCTCTCTCACTCCCCCTTTCACTCTCTCTCTCTCTCCCTCCCTCCCTCCCCCTCCCTCCGTCCCTCCCTCCCCGTCTTACTCCCCCTCTCTTTTCATGTTTTCAGGGTCTTATCATAAAACTTTTGGCGGCAATCGGGGTTATCCATGAAGGACATTTTCCGTATTCCGTAAAACAAATTGAAGAAGCGATGCAAAATTTTATAATTTGTTTCGAAATGTTAGTTTTTTCATTCTTTTTTCTTTATGCTTTTAACGCAAAAGAATACGACCCGACTTATCAGAAAAAAAAAGCTTCGGACAAAAAAATATTATCTCAAGAGGAGGAAAAAAAAGAAAAGGAGAAGCAAGAGTTGCGAGACGCATTTATACCCAAAAAGGTAAAAGAAGGAGAAGAAAAAGAAGAGAATAAGAAAGAATTGTAGTTTTTTCGGGTCATGTTTTTGTTAAAAAATAGTTTTTTTTTAGGGTACAAAGGTAGAATGGTTTTACCTTTTTTTTTCCTCCACTTTCTTGTTGGGTTTATTTAGTTGGTGTTTTTTGGTGTTTTTTTTTTTCTTCTAGTTTTTTCCGTAGGTGTTATTCTTTTTACCCTATGATGATTTGTTTAAAATGTAACGTCAATCAACTTAGAGGGAATACCCTTCTTTTTTTCTTTTTTTTGTTTTTTCTGGTCGCTAAGACTTGTAAATTAAGTAAAATACTACTATTAAAAATGTAAAAAATAAAATATATGGACAGTTAGTTGGATGATATTTTCCCTTTTTTGCACGTTTTGTTTTTTATCCTTTTTTTCAATGCTAATTATGTTGAGGTTGAAGCAGGTCTTTAATTTGTTTTATTTTGCCCATTGTTATTAGAGTTAATAATAATTATTTGATAGTGACTTTTTTTGAGCCGAAAATAGTAAATTATTGTTAACAACACTATTTAAGAATAGGACTCGAGTGTTTTTGAACAATATTTAAGGGAATGGACTACAACCTGTCACGCCTCATACTAAATTAGTATCTTATATTCTCATTTTTTCCATTTACACTAATAATTCCTTCACTCTAATTATTGTAGGTAGAGTAATGATTTACTTTTCCTAATTTTGGGGAAAAAAAAATATCAAACAGCGTCTCTGTATGAGCAATACATCTCAATCCTTTTATTCTTAATCCTTTTATTCTTTTTGTAAATTTTTCTTATTCAAAATTCATAGTATTGTTTATCGGGCAATTTCTTATCGCGATAAATTTGATATTTGATATATTGAAGATGGAAGGGTTAGAGGGTCGATATATCGCTTCGGGACCAGCAAAATTAAACGCAGTATATAGTGGGAGGTGGGGGTCTATACAAATACAGTACGAAGAAACCCCCCTCTCCCCCCCCCCCCTCCTGGCCAAGGTGGGGTAGAGGGAGAGGCTTTTGAAAAAAAAATCGGCAACCCAACATACAGCGATATCACGATAGTTATTGAACCGATAACTTATCGCGACATATTGTAATTTCAATGCGATATTAGCCTTCTCGATATACCGGACCCATACATCGATTATCGATAGGTAAAAAACAAGGTACATATCGAATATCGGGAAGAGGGATATGTATATGTATTAAACAGCTTCCAAACTCTTTTGCCTCCGTAGGATACTCGCCAGGAGAGGTGGGTGGCAGAAACTCCAGTACCGGTCACGCCATCTGGAAACGAGGGGCTTAATGAGGTCATAACTGCGATGTTTTAGAATAAAAAATGAAAAGGTTATATATCTATTGATTTTAGAATCAAGATCTGATGCAGTTAAAGGAGGAGGGAAGTTTGACGTTTCCGAAAAAAAAAAAAAAGGAAAAAAAAATATATATGCTAGCCAAATGCAAGCGTACATTGAAAGGAATACGATGAGCAAACAGACTGCGTGCACTCTCAGGCAAACGCAAATGATTTTAAAATCCTAGAAAACCCTATGAAGGCCTCGCCTACCAACATTGTCAATGAGTCGAGGTGATACCTCGATGAGGAATTAGAGAGTGGGAATATGATGAGGAGCCCTCCACTTTAGGAATAATCCTTTTGAATGCCTTCATTAACAATATTATTTATAAGTCAACTCTATACTCGATTAGGAATTAGTGTAGGAATATATGATGAGGAGCCCTCCACGGTTTTAGCGAAAAAAAAAAAAAAAACTAAAATATCTTTTGGGCTGTTGAAATCTCATTGGCGGGAACATGGCCCGAATTCCCTACCAACCACTTATTTTTAGATATCCAACCTGTGCTCAATGTAGAAAAAAATGAATAAAATAATGAATAACATGAGAATTATAAAAGAGGGAAATTTTATATGTGTGTGTTGCACCATAAGTCATCTTGAACTTGGTCGATAACCGATAATTTGGATAATGATCCAAGATTGGACTAAGTCTAGTATTCAAAACGGTTTTCTCTCCCTCTCAACCAAAACATTGGCTTTGATTTTTAAAATTAACGGAAGGGAGATCTGACAGTCCTGCCTTCCTCCTCGAACAAAGGTTCCGTTGGTAATCATAAGAACCGAAAATCAGTCTCACGAGTGCGGGAAACTGGACGACTACACCGTGAATTGCCATTGTCGTTAAAAAATAATTAGTGTTATTAACTCTAATTTGGATTTTTCGCGTTTCATAAAAAACCTTCTACTCATAACTCTAATTTGGGTTTTCTTCCGTATAATTAATACGCGATCAATATCTTTACATTAAAATAGGTACGATCTCATTTACCTTTTATTCTGAGCGCAGTTTTAAGTGCTTTCGTGATTATTTTAATCCATGTTTCTTACTTTATTACTTAACAAAGTGCCATTTTGTACGGACTAACACGTTCCGTACACCACTCTATTCAAGATGAGCATAAACTAGAGTTATTAACATTAATTAACCAGTACCTTAATTAACGTAAAAAAACAATTAGTGTTATCAATTCTTTTTAAGGTTTTAGGGTCAAAATTTGGGGGTGCCGAATTAATGTTAACAACGCTAATAGCGATTCAAGGAATACTCCCCATCCCCCTTCCGCTCCCTCTCCCTCTTCCGCTCCCTCTCCTTTTCCCTCTCCCTCTTCCGCTCCCTCTCCCTATTCCTCTTCCTCTCCCTCGCCCTCTTCCTCTTCCGCTCTCTCTCCCTCTTCCGCTACCTCTCCCTCTTCCGCTCCCTCTCCCTCTTCCGCTCCCTCTCCCTCTTCCGCTCCCTCTCCCTCTTCGCTCCCACTCCCTCTTCCCCTCCCTCTCCTCTTCCGCTCCCTCTCCCTCTTCCTCTCCCTCTCCTTCTCCCTCTCCTTCTCCCTCTCCCTCTCCGGTCTAAGTGATGAAGAATCCAGACCATCCATCGTGGTCTTCTTGACAAGCATCTAGTGTGGCCAACTTTGACTTTGTAAATGGTTTAGACTTAAAGTTAGTTTGAGGGTTTAATTTTTCAGCTTTCTCCTTGATTGTTCATTAATGTCTCTTATAAATTTGGGATAAGAGGCAGCGTCTGTTGAAGGTGGAATCTCAAGAACATATTAGTTGTGTCTCTTTTCTTTTTTATTTTGCCCTACTGCACAAATTTGGTCAATTGTCAAGCATCCAGAAGGTTTGTAAAGTAAAGTTCTAGGATTTCAATAGTACTTTGAATCACACCCTGTGTTCAAAAATAAGATGCTTATTTGTCCGTAATCGTAGGAATAGACACCATGGGAACATCAATGACAAGAAAAAAATGTGAAATAATAGGAGGTGAACGACGTCTTGTACTATAATCCGCACAACCATTAGAATCCACGTGTATAACCGTGGGATGAGGGGATCCCAAATCATAAGCCCTGAGGATGTATAGATCACGTACAAAAACCCAATCCTGTAAATACACAAAAAAACGATTTTACCTATTTCCACACTAAATTTTCTCTAGTTTAGAATCAAAAACAAAAAAAATACTTTACATGCTGTTTGTGATATTTTGGAATCAAAAAATAGTTGGAAACGATCATTATCAAACTTATAAAATGAAAAGAACAACTAATCGAAAGATTACTAAACTAACTTTTTTTTCTTTTTTCGTATTTCCCCAAACGACTTTCAAAGAAGCAAAGACGAACTCGGTGGTAAAGAAAAAAAAAGACAAGAAAGAAAACAAAAAAAATAGAACAAAAGATCAACAAAAAAATAAACTAAAATAAACAAAAAATCGTGGAAAAGAAAGAGAAGTACCACTTTTTACAATTTTAATTTTATTTAAAAAAAATGGGTGCCATTTGCTTTAGCAAAAGGGCAAAAGAATCGGTTTTTGACAAAGCTCCACAAATGAATAATAAACAAAATCTACAAAAAAAAAAAAAAAAACAAGTCACCCTATATACAACGGCCAAATGCGAAGCCTGGGAATACAGAAAAATAAACAACAAAGAGGCAAAACCCAAAAAAGGGGAGGGAAAAGGGAGAGGGAGAGAGATTTAAACAGTCGCGTCGCTCGCAGAACAACTCAGGGAAAAAAAAAAAAAAAAAAAAGCGAGCATTTGGAAAAAGTCGACGAAAGTAGTAAGAATTCTGAAAAGTTGCGCATTTTTTTTATTTTTTTTTCCCCAAAACGGAAAACAAGGTTTTCAAAACCCTTTTTTTGTAAAAATGCAGATATGGACAAAAAGATCCGCGCCACAAAAATTTTGAGCCAACCACTCGAGAGGAGTTTCTAACGGGATTTCGACTCCATGAATCCGTACTTTTACGTTCATTTCAACGAATTGTTGACTTATCTCTTGTACTTTATTATTTTTGGAGTCATCTTCTCCCACTTCATCCCTCTCTCCTCTCCCTCCTCTCTCGCCACTCTCTCCTCTATCTTCACTCTCTCCTCTCTCTTCTCTCGCGTCCCTCTCTTCGTTCTCGTCTTCCACTTCTTTGTTTCCTCTCTTTCCTCTTATTCGTCTCTCTTCAATCTCTCCACTTTCTCCTCTCTCTCCAACCCTTTTCATACTAAACACCGTTGAGGTCGATAACTCTTGAGAAACGCTCGAACTATTTTTTGCCAAAGACTTATCCGTTTTTCCAATTTGGTCTTCTTTTCCCTCTCCCTCTCCCTCTCCCTCTCCCTCTCCCTCTCCCTCTCTCCCTCTTCCTAATTCTTCGCCGTCTCTCTCTAACCTTTTCTCCTCACCCACATCCTCTCTCCCTCTCTTCTCTCCCTCCCCTTCCGTACTTAGTTTCTCACCTATCAAATCGTCTCCCACTTTTTCACCACCATCCTTTGAATCTCCTCCCTTTCCCTCTCCTTTTCCCTCTCGCTTTTCCTCCCTCTCAACCGCTCCTCCCTCACCCTCACCCTGTCTCTCGTCCCTCTCTGCAATACCACTCCCTCCCTCTCCCTTCTCCTTTTCCAATCTATTTAAAGATAAGTTGAAATTTTCTCCTAAGTTTGGTTCTCCAGAGAGTTTTGAACTTTCCAGTTTTCCCAAACTCCCTCTCATTTGAAATTTTGAGCTTCCGAGAGAGGAAGAGAGAAGGGTAGAGGAGGAGGTAGCCATTGCCAAGGAGGGAGAGGGAGAGAGAGAAGGAGAGGGTTGAGGAAGGAGAGGAAAAAGCCGGGGAACGACTTTTTGTAAGGCATCCCTTAAATTTCCTGCAAACAACATATTTATAAGAAAGAGCCCTGAGGAAGAAGATAGATTGAATATACACACAGACGCACACATACGGAGAGAGAGAGGAGGGACGGAGGAGAGAGAGAGGAGAGAGAGAGGGGGAGTGGGAGAGAAGGGGAGAGGGGGAGAAGGGGAGA